>CM039514.1:14433603-14528247 GCA_022432975.1 Begonia masoniana
ATCATTTCCTATTCTCCAAAGTAGACTTAAATGCTTAAATAGTTAAAACGCAAACCAAATATCACATCCCCTAAAACGAATTCCCGGGCGTTACATACGTGTGTGTTGGTTTGCATTGGTTGAAATTTGGTTGCAAATTGTGGAGGGAAATGCCTTCGATGTTTACCAAGGTTCCGTGACGCTTCGATATTAAGCCGAATGTTTCCAGGAATACCGAAACACGCCTATGTGCAGTGGTTGAGTGATTATTCTTTGGTCTGTAAGAGACTATATACACCTTTGTTTCCTGGATTTCTTTGTTCTTTGATGTGTTGGCTAATCACATTCGCAACAACTTTGAGTGTTCATTAACTGTAAAGGTGCATTCCTTGTGATCTTACATTAAAGCTCAGTCTAGGGAGACTACCTGGACCTCGGGAGGAGTTTGATCGTGGCAAGGGGATCGCCATACCAATCCAGGCGGGTCATCCATCGACAGGGGATCTGTCACGATTATAATTCCTGGGAGGGATCGTCTCAAGTCGAGGGAGCTCGTAAAAGTTTACTGGAGTTAGGAAGAGACGGCGACAAAGAAAAGAGGGAGCCTTGCTTTGGTTAGAACCAGTGTCCTTGTAACTTTTTAACCTTGTGAATTGTTTTGTTTTATTTGGGCCGTGACCCGCAGACTTCGGTAATTGCCAAACTGCTTATCAACCTGCCTGTCTCTTTAACTTTTCGCATTTTAAATATTGTCCATTATTGGTTATTTATGTCGGTGGTCTTCCCTAGTGTGCCAACCCCCTATCACCCCTATCTACTGTCTTTCATGGGTTTCTCTCCTTGCTCGGCAGCTATGCACTGATTACGTATCTTCCTCTACGTGGCTACTGATTCTCTGCTTCTCTTTTCCGAAAACAACGACGTCTAAAGTGTCTTGTTCTAAGAGAAATACGCAGCACCGGGAACAAATTTTCGTTATTTTTTCCTCAAATTGAATTTTTTCAAATCCAATCTGAAGTGCCCTAGAGGGCCGTCACTCGTCACAACCAAACACAAGTTTTATCAAACCTATTCACTAATAAGCTCAATTCTTTTGTAGGTATTGATGCTTGAAGACCTCTTCAACTGTAACGCCCCCGAACCCACCTGGCTCGGTGCGCTACTTTGCTAACCAAACCCAACGTTGAAAACATAATTTAAACTAGGCCTAGACTCGCTAATTACCCTTACTCCTAACCGCTAAGCACCACGGCGTTTTCCTCGAAAATTTCGGCAGAGTAACGCCTGAAAATGGCGCCTCCAAAAATGCTAAGTACCTGCACACAAACCAATTCCCAACCAGATCCAGAATATTCTTACTCAGCTAATCACTCACTATCCAGCATACAAAATCTCCAATAATAGAAAAAAATGGGAAACTAAAATACTAACATCCCCAAATGTAGAAAATCCACAGGTTAGGGCGACCTATCACCCTTAACTTAACTATATACAACAATAAACATTTACAATAACCACCAAAATATTAAACCCCACATCTCCGAAGACCATGGTCGAGACGCCCCGACAACTGCCTGCACCGGCATACTGCGTACATCAACGACTGCGTCCCAATCCTAGTTTTCCTCGAAGCTTACTCCTGTCGTCACCTACACCACAGAACACACACACACGTAAGCTTACGCTTAGCAAGTAGGGAGTAACAAATAATAACAATAACAATGCATACACCATCCTACCCTAACACAACAACACAACACCACCCAATGCAACTCAACAAACTGACTCAACATAACACGACAACACACAATGCAATCAACCTAATACATGCAGTTTCTATCACTCAATTGTGCTTCTTTGCTGTTCGTTGCTTTACTCTTGCTTTAATTTTTCATAAGCCGTGTGGAACGAGTTGGCATAAATCTCATAACCGTCTAGGATGGCCACACTCGAACCACCATCCTTCATAGTGGACCCCTCGGGGTGCTACATACCAACACCTCAGCCCGACAAGGCACACTATTCAGGATTATATGTTTTAGCCAACCATCTCTCATAGAGTACCCCTCGGGGTGCTACTACCAGCAACCTCAGCCCGACAAGGCACCTATTTGAAATGCAATAAGTGTTTTAGCTGTCATTTCTCATAGAGTACTCCTTGGGGTGCTATTACCAGCAACCTCAGCCCGACAAGGCACCTATTTGAAATGCAATAAGTGTTTTAGCTGTCATCTCTCATAGAGTACCCCTCGGGGTGCTACTACCAGCAACCTCAGCCCGACAAGGCACCTATTCGAGATGCATTTTTTACAATTCACTTAATCTGATTACGTTCATGCTCACAATGCCAATCAATGCCACTAATCGTACCTAACGTGCTATACCATGATGCATGCTAAAAAAATGCAATACCGAACACAACCAAACAATTACCAAACAACACTGAACTAACAACACCAAACAACCACAACCAGGAAATTCATTTTCACATTACTTAATACAAACAAAGCAGCCAACTCACAAATACTTAACCAGACCAGAACAAAGTAAAGCAATCAACCATCAACAATGCTTGACCGATAAAGAAGACAACCAAACATCAACAACAAATAACCAACAAGGAAGACGGCCAAACAACAAACAAATAAATCCTACCGTTCCGTGGTGTAGGCCCGAAGGCAAAACAACGTCCTCTACTTACCTGGCGTCCTAGCTCGCTGAGGCTACTCGGTTACCTGTCCACCTACGGCTTGACCTACGACAATAATTCAAACTTTATTACAATCAAGCTTACATTCACCAATCACAATGTCAATTAACCCCACTCAGATTAATTTAGACTTGGCACAACACAATTTGAGGGTTCTCCACTCGGAAACCTATTCACAAAAGTCACTTAAGCATTACAATTCACTTCTAAAGAATATTTAAGCTAACTCTAACTACAATTAATCAAACTTCATTCAAATTAAGCCTACATTCACCAATTACCCTCAAACTACTATTTCTAGCCTAATTCAACAAAAACCTAATGAAACGGGCCACCAATTTGGGTTCGGTAAAAACCGACCCAAAACTTCAGACGCGCGTAACTTTTGCGTCGGTCATCGGAATCAAACGATTCCAGCGGCCACGTACTCCTCTAATAACCTATTTTAACCTGCCAAAAGGAATTTCAAAACAACCGACCCTAGCTAGGTCGAAACTAGCAAAACCCGAACTGCCCCTTTACCCGAAAAATCCCCCTTTTCAATTTTCCATCAAATTCCACTCAATTCCTCACCAATCAACTTCCTATACCCTCAATTAGCTTAAATTAATCAAAAATCTCGAACTAGAAGCAAAAACCCGAAATGCCCCAAAGAGGGCTTTCTGAATTTCGCCCAAATTGGGCTCATCACAGCCAGGCGATGGAAGCCGGTCCAAGGGTTGGCAAACCCACGCCGGAAGCAGCCCATTTCGGCCGGCGATCGGAGCTCAAAGTCGCTCCTCACCCTCAGCCACTACCGAACCAAAACAGGGCACAAAAGGGGACTTACCGTTCAATTCGTGCGCGGAGAAGGGCCGGAGTCTGCTCGTCGCCGTCGTCTGGCCGGAAAGCGTCGGAAGTCACCGGCGAATGCCTCACCGTCGCCGCCCTGCGTCTCCCCTGTTCTGCCTTCAGCGTCGGGCCCGAGCGCAAAATGGCTTCCTCGAAGCCATTTTGTGTTCTGTTTTTTTTTTTTATATAAATTATGTTAAATAAATAATAACAATAATAATAATAATAATAATAATAATAATAATAATAATAATAATAATAATAATAATAATAATAATAATAATAAAACATTAATAATTAACGTTACCTTTTTTCCCTTCAAACTTTCCGTTAAATCCCGTTCTTAAATTATAAATTTTCTTAAATTGACTTTCATCCCGTACCCTGCTTAAGTTCTCCAATTAATAAACCGTTTAAGTCACTTTTAATTACTTTCCCTTCTTTGTGCTATTTCTTTTAAATTAAATAAAACAACTATCTTATTATACTTTTAATTTCTTTCCAATTTTTCCTTTTAAAAAAAATCTCGGGTGTTACATCAACGACTTGGATTGGGAGCCGAGCATAAAGGACATGGATCAGCCCTTGTACGTGCTATCGTAGGAACTCAAGAGGGAAGCACTTGAAGAAGGGATTTGTCTCCCTTAGAATTAAAATTGTAACCAAACATTTACTTTTCTTTTTGTTTTAACAAACTTTTAGCCTTGTATTTTGTTGGCAAACATTGGCCTTCATGTAATGTTTTATAGTTGCATGCATCTTTAGGCATTAGGATTAGATGTATGTTAAGTTAGATGGTGGTTGGAAGTTGGTTGGAAGTTGGTTGAAGCAAAGGAAATGGAGAGTAGCCAACATGGGCCGAAGATGGTAGAGAGGCCCAACATTGACCACACATAATGGCCATTTTTGCAGCCCAAGCCCAACCTGACAACCAGCCCACCTTTAGACCTATAAATTCATGGTTATTGGTGCTTGTAATGGTTGTTGATGATATGAGAATAACTTAATTTCGTCTGAAGATTTCGGAGTTGAAGACCGGTGAACGATAAGGCTCGGTTTGGTCAAGAACCGAGAAGGAGTTCTCTCCTTTGAGCTTTCAAGCCACGGTTGCTTGAATAGCTTTCGTTCCACTCTTCTTCCCTTCTTTACAGAGTAGGATAGACGAAGAAGGTGGTCATAACCTATTCCATTTGCTGCCAATCTTCTTTGGAAGATTGTTATGCCGAGTGCATACAAAAGATTGCTTATCGGACAGCATCTGGTGTTTTCTCATAACTTTCAATTTTCTCATTTTCTGGACCTGAAATTTTAAGGAAATATTGCTGACACACATAATGAGAAACTCTTAAAATTTCGTTGCATTTCGTTATCGTTTGGTCACCCAAATCGCATCTGGATTTTCTGTTATTTTTGGACCAGCAGATTTGTTGCTAGTTCTTCCCTCATCCATTCGATCTGTAGGTAGAACATGACCCATTCGAAGGCGGAATCGTGTCACAAACCCAAAATTGCTCAATCCGAATACAAAACTCTAAACTTTCTCTGAATTCTCGAAACCAAAGCTCTAATACCAATTGTCGATAATCGAATAATAATAATCATGAAAAAGAAAATAACGCTGAAACATAGAGATACAAAGATTTACATGGAAAACTCTAAACGATAAAAAACAATGGGTAGAGAAGAAATTCACTATAGAAAATCAAGATACAATGAAATTTTGCGACTCAAGTATCAATAAATAAGAAAATATAAAACCCTAATATTGATATACAGGCCAACCCAGTAACTCTAGTGAGTTTTATATCAAAATTAATATTCTAGGTCAAACAGTTTTGTTGCAATATTTCAACTACATTTTTAATAAATTTCATATTAAAAGGGAAAATAGAATCTAAGCACGTTTCTATCTTTTGATTTTCTTCTCTTCTTTGTTTGTGATTTGTTTGGTTATTCAATACTCACCTAATTCACATCACGCAATTAATTTTTAGGGTAATTATCGATTTGAACCCTGTACTATACACGTTTTTTCAATTCAGCCCCTGTACTAAAAAAACCGGCAAACCGAACCTTGTACTTTGATTCTGTTATCAGTTTTGACCTTCTATCAATAATTTCATTAAATCCTCATTGAAAAAACTAACAAACGATCTTAGATTCACTTGAAATTTTTATCACATGTTCACTGCTTAATGAGAAGATAATCTGAAAATTTTCGTGATTTTTTAACACATGTACGATTTATTAAAATTTTATTTTAGTATTTTATAAAAATATTATAATAAATCATACAAATTTTAGAAAATGCCGAAACTTTTTCTATTATCTACCCATGATAGGTTGAACATGTGGAAAAGTTTTCAAATAAATCAAATATTTTTTGGTATTTTTTTAAAAAATAATTTATAAAATAAAGAAGAAATTGAGATTAATTTAAACAAATAACAAACGATATTGGATTTATTTGAAACTTTTTCTAGATGTTCACCATATTATGGATAGATAATAAAAAAAATTTCGTAATTTTTTAAAACTTGTATGATTTATTATAATATTTTTAAACAATACTAAAATAAAATTATAATAAATCGTAGATATGTTAAAAAATTACGAAAATTCTTAAATTATCTTCTCATTAAGTAATGAACATGTGGTAAAAATTGCAACTGAATCTAAGATCGTTTGGTAGTTTTTTCAATGAGGGTTTTATGAAATTATTGATAGAAGGTTAAAACTGATAACAGAATCAAAGTACAGGGTTCGGTTTGCCGGTTTTTTTAGTACAGGGGCCGAATTGAAAAAACGTGTATAGTACAGGGTTCAAATCGATAATTTTCCTAATTTTTATATTTAATTAAACTTGTTTTACTTATATTTAAATGTTGATAATTTTGTCTTCGTGAAATCGATACACTACTTTCATGTATCACTTGATTGCGACACATACACTTGCATAATGTATGATTTTTTTTTTTACAATGGAGTATAAGTCGAACTCGACAAAAAATAATAGTACAAAGTCAAAAACTCACATATAAAATATGGGAAATTAAACTTATTTAATGATGAAAATATTAAGTTATATTGACAAGTTGTTTGTTCTTTAATTAATTAAAAAACATAAAACATTAATCTTAATAGATATAGTTGTGATATTGCTAATATAATTTTTGAATTTTTACAAATCTTTTATGATGCTACAAATTAATAATCTGTAATTTATTATTTCACGTCTCATATTTTCTTTCAATTTTTTGTAAATTTAACATGTAAGTTTGCACACTATTAAAATTAAGATTTTTAACAATTTATGTATTATTCATTTGTTTTCTACTGATCAACTGACAAATGAAATTACTAATTTATGTTTTTCTTATGAATTGAAATAGTCTAATATTAGTCGTATTTATGTACGTGTTATGAGCCATCCTAGAAGTAGTAGAACAACTCCATTTGATTTACATGATATATTAAATGAATTAGATACTAAATATTATTTTGTTTTTACGTGAAATGAATTTAATGTTTATTTTGAAACTCATTATTAACTTTTTCGAGATGAGCAGTTTGATATTTTACAATGGTGATGATTAAAATGTTCATCGTAACCCACATTCTTTCTATATTAACGCATGATCTACTAACATTTCGATTTCTACTGTAATATCAGAGCATATTTTTAGTGCAGGTGGACATATGTTGTAACGACCCCTTTTCCCAGCAAGATATTGTCCGCTCCGGAGATTGGGCCGCAACCCAATATCCTCCCCTCACGGCTTTGTTTGGCGAGAGCACTTCCCGGAAGGTCACCCAACCTGAAATTACTCTCGCCGAAGCACGCTTAACTTCGGAGTTCTTATGGGATCCATCGCCAATCGTGCTCCAAAACGCGTCTTGCTATCTTGGGAGAGATCTCTTACATATGTTTCATTTCCATGTACTTCCCCAAGCGATGTGGGATTGTGACGACCCCCTTTTTACGACCCGGGATTCGCCTATACTCGAGTCCGGGATTCGCCTACACTCGGCTTAGGTCCCGAGGTTTGCCCCGCAACTCAAGGTTTGCCCCGCAGTCGTACTCATACGTGCACATTCGGGTCATCACATATGTGCTTTGAATGAAGATGGCGACTTTCACCTAACCTCGTGGAGGCATTCATGTATATAAAAAATTGTTTTGACGCCACGACAATAGAATAACAATGAAAGATGAAATACTTGAAGAATTTAAAAAATGCAGATGTTGAAGATTAAATTCTATTTTTTTCACTTTGTATTGTAATTTTTTCAAACTTATTAATTCTTTGACAACTTAGTTATAATATATCTAATTTGTAGTGATGCAACTATAAAATATTTACAATGATATTTGTGTGATATATTTCTTTTATTAGATCGTCTTACATAATTTTTTTTCTAAATACATATAATTTAAAACAATTTTGATTATTATATATTGACATTAACTATTAATTGTAATAAATAAATAAATTAAAAAAATATACATTATGTATAAATTATACATGTTCGGCTCGGTTCAGCTCGCTCAACTTATTTAATTCACGAGCCAACTCAGATTGAATTCTTTTTAAGTTGAATCGTTAAATTTAGTTCGTTGAATTGGTTGGAATCAAGTCATCTAAATCACTAGGCTCGGCGACCCATATTTACTTTTGAATCGACCATCATAGTCGCCATCTCTAAGAATAAAACAATTTTGTTGTCACGGTGGTTCAAGACCATACGAAACAGGGTGCCTATGTGGAAAAGGATGGCCCTACTTGATAAAATTACAAAACGAGGACAGAAATTCATAATATAAACCAGTTTTGCCACTAAGCCAGCCCTTATAGAATAAAACGACGACGTATTTTAGTATTCTGTTGCGAACCGAGACCGACCAAGACTTTAAAACTCAAGAAGTGGCATTTTCCGTAAATAGGTATCTATCCAAGCCCATTTTGTTTCCAACGTCCCACTCATTAACACTAACTTCCGCTATATAAACTCTGTTAGACTCGGCTTTCTAGCCCTCTCCATTTTAAACTCCGCACTCCAAAACGATAGCCAAAGTCTTCCTCTCTTCCCAATCCCATCTCTGGCCCTCGTATTTCTCTAGGGTTTTAGTTTCTCCCTCTTCGATAGTCAAACCATGTCGTTGAGACCGAACGCCAGGACCGAAGTTCGTCGGAACCGCTACAAGGTCGCGGTGGACGCGGAGGAGGGTCGTAGAAGAAGAGAGGACAACTTGGTCGAGATCCGGAAGAACCGTAGAGAAGAGAGCCTGCAGAAGAAGAGGCGTGAGGGACTTCAAGCTCACCAATTGCCTTCGTCAATTAACTCCAACGTCGAGAGGAAGGTCATTTTTTTTGTTCTTTTATGCAAATACCTTTTTTTTAATCGTTTTTCGGTGTCATTCTCTTTGGTCCTGTGGCTGGGCTTGTTTGAAACTGGTTTTAAGTTTTGCTACGATGATCGTTTTGTTCTGTAGTCACCTTGACTTCAAGTAAGTGCATCTTATTCTTTGTGCTTTCTGATGCTCGGGTCTGAAGGATTCTTCGTTTTGATGATAGTGTTATTACTTTTGCTGGTTATAAGCTATTTTAAATGTGCAGTTTGAAAGAAAAAAATTGTAAGCGTGTGTGGGAACTGAAGATGATGATTAGATCTTAAGTTTCATTGTCCAAATTCAGCCTCTTCGGGTTTGGGGATTCACTGGAAATCTTCTTGAGTAGGCTCTCGTGCTGTTTGAATATTAGGATTGGATTGAATAAATTATTGTTAGGTTACAAAAATCTTTCCAGATGGCAGAATTTTGTATTATCTTTCAAATTCTTTTCTTCTTTCATGGCGATGGAAATATTATAGTATCTAACTTTATCAGACAATCTGAGTGGATCAGCTTGATAAGGTTGAAGAAAGCGACTAGTTTTAGTTCTATATTCTAAAATCTTTTAGTACGTATTTTTTATTTCATTACATGTAAGCTGATATCAGAACTGAAATTGTTACCTGCCAATTAATTTGGGAAAAATCTGACTTTATTTGTATTTTCTATCAAACTGTTTGCTACCTTTTTCTTCTCAAGTGCCTTATGGACTGTTGGTTCAAATGAGCTACACTGAACTGACCTTTAGTAAATTGTTGTTGAGTACTTTTTATCGTCGGTGTGTGGAATTTATCATTTTTATGTTATTCTCTAAAGGAAAACTTTTTGAACGGTTTGTCTACTTGTTGGACATATTGGTATCGAGATCCCCTTCACTTTCTACCCTGAATGGAGATCTTTCTCTCGTTGTGAGGGTTATGTGTTCTTTTAGTTAAAATAACTAACTTAATATTTTTGAAGTCCTTAAATTATCTAGTGAGTTTTTAGGATGTTTTTTATGACACAAATGTTATCCTTCTTCTTGAATGTGTTTTTGTGAAATTTTAATTGTTTTATTGCAGTTAGAACATCTACCATCCATGGTTGCGAATGTTTGGACTGATGATAATAATTTGCTACTCGAGTCAACTACTCAATTTAGGAAATTGCTTTCAATTGGTCAGTGATTGTTTTAGTGCCATGTAATGTCACATTTTTTTTAATTCATGTTCAATCTAGAAATTCACCGTCTTTTTTATTAGAGCGAAGTCCTCCAATTGAGGAAGTTATACAAGCAGGTGTTGTTCCTCGCTTTGTTGAGTTTCTCACGAGAGAAGATTTTCCACAGCTTCAGGTCTGAATATTTATATACACACACACACACTCATTCATACTTTTAATTACAAGTGACAATTCATTTGGTCTTCTAATCTTGAAAAATGCTGTAGTTTGAGGCTGCTTGGGCTCTTACAAACATTGCATCTGGGACATCGGAGAACACAAAGGTGGTTATAGATCATGGAGCTGTTCCTATTTTTGTGAAACTTCTCAGCTCTCTGAGTGATGATGTTCGTGAGCAGGTATTATTCTCTGTTTTCAAATGTTTGCATTTTTATTTTGTTTTTAGTAGACTTAGTTCTGTAGTTTAGATTGCGAGTGGTTTGACCTTTTTTCTTATGCAGGCTGTATGGGCATTGGGAAATGTTGCAGGTGATTCTCCTAGATGTCGTGATCTTGTACTTGGTCATGGGGCATTGCTTCCTTTACTAGCACAATTGAATGAGCATGCTAAGCTTTCTATGCTGAGAAATGCTACTTGGACACTTTCTAATTTCTGCAGGGGCAAACCACAGCCTTCTTTTGATCAGGTACTGTTTTTTGCTCAGTTAAATCTCTAGATAAATCATTATTTTTTTTAGTAATTGGTTATGTTGGTTTGTAGGATGACTTTTGTTACTTAAATGTGCATCTCCTAAAAAATGGTGCGTCATATTCATTGATGAGCAATGTGAATATGTATTAAGTTATGTTATATTCCCAGGTTAAACCTGCGCTTCCAGCTCTTGAACGTCTTATTCATTCCAATGATGAAGAAGTTTTGACTGATGCATGTTGGGCACTCTCATACCTCTCTGATGGTACAAATGACAAAATTCAAGCAGTTATTGAAGCTGGTGTATGTCCTCGACTTGTTGAACTGTTAACGTGAGCGTACTAAGCTATTTTTAATGTGATAACTTTTATTTCTGGTGCTGTTTTTTTTTTTTGCTTGGATGAAGTTCTTATTTAGCTTTTATTTTCAGCCATCCTTCTCCATCCGTCCTCATTCCTGCTTTGCGGACAGTTGGTAATATTGTAACTGGAGATGATTTACAAACTCAGGTATCGTATATTTGAAGAAACTAGTTCTTCTTTTATGTTTTCACATACGTTACTGCCAATGTTGAAAGATTTGAAAGTAGTCAAATGTAGCAATCCTAATTTTGGTTTCTCTTTTCCAGTTTTTTATTTTCATTTTGTTAAGTATATAATAGTACTTTATTTGTAACACGCTCACAAGTGAATGAACATCAATGTCAGGTGATAATCCACCACAATGCCCTACCTTGCCTACTGAACTTATTGACTAATAATTATAAAAAGAGCATTAAGAAAGAGGCTTGCTGGACTGTATCAAACATTACAGCTGGAAACAAGGAGCAGATTCAGGTATGTCTATGCAGCATCTTTGATTAGGAATTTATGATCTCGATTGGTCTGAGATTAGATTCGAATAATTATATATATATTTTTAAATTTTCAGGCTGTTGTAGAGGCTAATATTATAGGTCCTCTTGTTCTACTGCTTCAAAATGCTGAGTTTGATATTAAGAAAGAAGCTGCGTGGGCAATCTCCAATGCGACGTCCGGTGGTTCACATGACCAGATTAAGTAAGATCATCATTTCTTTTAATTTTTCATAGAAAATGTTGAGGGGAAAAAAATGATGAAAATTGTTTTTGCAGGTACTTAGTAAAACAAGGGTGTATTAAACCTCTGTGTGATCTACTTATCTGCCCTGACCCAAGGATTGTTACTGTTTGTCTGGAAGGGCTTGAAAACATCTTGAAGGTAGGAGAATCTGAAAAGAATTTAGGCACCAGTGGAGATGTGAATTTGTATGCTCAAATGATTGATGATGCGGAAGGGTTAGAGAAAATAGAGAATCTGCAGAGTCACGACAACACCGAGATTTATGAGAAGGTAGTAAAGATCCTGGAAACCTACTGGTTGGAGGAAGAGGATGAGACAATGCCTCCAGGCAATTCATCCCAGGCTGGGTTCAATTTTGGAGGCAGTGGGTTGCCGGCTGTTCCGTCCGGTGGATTCAATTTTGGCTAAAAGGTATGTATTTTGCATTGATATACATCACTTCATAGTTTTTGGTCTATTTGTAATTAGGATCTATTTATTGTTATATGGGTGGGTCCTAGTTATGATGAACAAAAGCTCGAGTTGTGTTTGATGGAGTTTTAATTGTTATGTAGGGGGTGGTGGTCTTGGTCTGATTTTGGAAATGGCAGAATGGAAATGCCGAGGTGGACACATGAATTTTGGTACTGGCAAAGTTTGAACTGGTTATTGCTTCCATGAAGTAAGAGCTGCTGCTTCTGGCTTCAATTTATATTTTCATTGTTGCATACAGGACCATTTTACTTTTTATGATTTTTTTAGCTGTGTTATTGCCAATGTTTTTCTGGCATTTATAAGAAAGATTGGAGTGAGGTCAGTCTTGTAAGGAATTGACTAGTGCAGGGTCTACTGCTATGAAATGATTATTTATTTCGGTAAAATATGTACTTTTTGTTTGCATGATGAACACCCAAACTTGGAAGTTGGAACATAGAGAGTGACTGTTATCCACCTGTCTTTCCTTTAAGTCAAATGGACCTGGTCAACTGGAGATCTTTTTTTTTTTTTAAGGTAATGTGTAATTTGGTCCCTACAATTAGGTGAAATGGGCAATTTACACCGTAAACTTGGGTAAAGTACAATTTGACCTCTACAACTAGGTAGGGGTGGGCATGGTCCGGTCTGGTCCGGTCTTGAGCCGAAATTGGACCGGACCATGGGATTCGGGAATTTTATCCTGAATCCCAGTACCGGACCGTGCAAGGATCGGGACCAGACCGGACCAGACCAAAAAATTCGGTCTGGTCCCGGTCTGGTCCCGGTTTCTCCCATTGTAATGCTGAATATTTTTAAAAAAAGAATAAAAAAACAAAAAATTCTGAAATTGCATATAAATTTTTCCAATAAACTCAGCATACATATTTTTACTCGTACTCTTAATCGAAAGAATAAAAAATGAAAGTAACATATATTAATCTAACAAATTAAATATCTAACAATTATCTAATAATCTATGCTTAAAATAAAATCTCATAAGATAAACTAAATTCAACATCTAAACTATCATAATATAAAAACTATTGGGTTCTTGGTCCGGTCCGGTCTTTCGGGAATTTCGGACTATGGACCGTGGACCGGACCATTGCCCATGGGATTTTTGCTTTGTGGACCAGTCCCGGACCAAGAACAGTCAAGGACCACCCAAAACCGGACCAACACTTGCGGTCCGGTCCGGTTCTCGGTCCGCGGTCCGATCTTGCCCACCCCTACAACTAGGTGAAATGAGCAATTTACACTGTAAACTTGAATAATAGGCAAGAACAACCTTAATGTATTGATAATAGGCAATATGGTCCCTACCATCATATTTTTCATCAAAAATTAATATTTTTTCACTTGTTCATTTTTTTTTTCGAAATGCCCTTCACTGGACCGAACCGAACCGGATCGGTTCGACTAATTGTACTTTGATTTTTTATTTTTTTTTTTAATTCTATTCATCTGTCTTCTCTTTTTTTAGAAATAGGATTTAAAAAAAATAAATAAGAGTGAAATTAGCTGAACTGGTCTGGTCCGGTTCGGTCTAGTGGGGGGCATTTCGGAAAAAAAAAAAAAGTGAAAAAATGTTATTTTTTGATAGAAAATATGACCGTAGGGGCCATATTACCCATTATCAATACATTAAGTTTGTTCTTGCCTATTATTCAAGTTTATGGTGTAAATTGTCCATTTCACCTAGTTGTAGGGGCCAAATTGCACTTTACCCAAGTTTACGGTGTAAATTGTCTATTTCACCTAATTGTAGGGGTCAAATTGTACTTTACCTTTTTTTTAGCGCTAGTTTTCGGTACGTCTCTTGCTATAATATAATTATTTGAAAAATATTTTTATATTATTTGAATTTTTGTAAAAATGTAAGACATTCAGATTGAAAATAAAAATATTTTCAATGTTTTTTAATCATATCTATATATACATGTGATATTAATTCAAAAGTTTGAAAAGCTAAAATAATAATGAATCATAAATCAAATAACAAAAAATTAGATTATTAATGAATAATAAAAAAACATAACGAAAAATTATAACCTTAAATGATGTCCTCATCAATTCTCTCGAGGTAAGATAAACAATCCAGTCAAATTGAAGGAACTATAGTGCATCAACTAATCAATCTCCTAACTATAAGTTAAGCAGCTAAGCAACTTTCTGTTGGCGACCATAAACTTGTATGGCCGGATGTAACGACCCGTACGTCGTCACAAAACTTGACATAAACTTTTTCTTTCTTTAAAACATTTTCGGCGTAAAATTTTTCATTTTTCTTTAAAACATAGAATTGACTTTTAACATTTTTTGAAATAAATAGAAAAACATTTTTAAAACATGTTTGGAAAAGAATAGTTAAAACTTAAGTTTTTTTTTTTATCTTGCACTGTTCACATGAACAATGTCAGACACTGTTCATGTGAACAGTGCTCGCGATTGCACTGTTCAATCACCCCAGGAGCGATTCCCAGCCTGGGCAGGGGGATGGGCGATGCATCGCCCCTCCTGGGCGTTGCACCCTCGTTATCTTTTCATTTTCTTCATCTTTTAACCTAATAACACTTCATAATTTTTCTACACATTTTCTATACTTCTACTACCACTTCTAAATACTCATTAAATTTCCACTAATCTTCTACTATTATCATCTAACCACATACTTTCAAAACACTTTGACTACTAAATCATAACATTTAAAACCACTTCAAACCTTTCAAACACACCAAATATTTTAAAAACATTTTCAAAACATAGTATAATTTACATTTTTCAAACTATGTCATACATACACGTCCACGGTCGAAATCGCCCTAACAATCACTGGGTCACTGCCGTAGAAGTACCCCTCCAACTGCACCTAAAGATCCACTTGAGGCTCGAAGTCCTCACCTGCAACCTTGTCACCCACATTACAGAGTTTAAACTATGAGTCTAACGCTCAGTAAGAGATATATAATGACATGAACATGAAATTCATAAAACAATACATTTTATATCATTTTCTTTCTTCTTCTTTACTTAATCATTTTTACATTAGGGGCAATCGATCCCACCGAAGTCACATTGGGGGTAATTGATCCCACCGAAATCACATTATTATATCATTTCATTTCCGTAATTCGTACATGAAAACATATGCATAAAAAATTTTTCGTTCTTTTTATAAGACATGTGACATGATTCATACATGATGCACATATAAACATATAATGTAAATCTCATAGAACTCATCACATCAAAACACATAATACTAAGCACTTATTATAACATAGACAATTTATAACTCTACAACTTAATCTACCCATAATTTCATATCCCTTAAAACACATAAATTCTCCCAATCAAACTATTAGAAATGTTAACTTCCTAGCACTCTGTGATGTAGGCCAATCGGCCAAAAACATGCAACATTCACTTACCTCAAGTCCTTAGCAAACTTTAAGCAAATTGATCACTTTTCCTTTTTTGTTGCAAAACCTATAATACCCAAATAATTTCAACATCAACAATTTTTCTAGTCCTCAACCATGCATATTATTCAGTTCAAGTATCCTTAAACATTAAGCAACCAATTCAAATAGCTTAAACTTCCTTCAAACCAAAACTTAACTAAACCATTCAAAATTCTCGGATTTCACTCATAAAATCAGGTAAACTTCAAACGGTCGTAACTCCCTCAATTTTTATCCGTTTTCAATGATTCAACTGTTTTGGAAACCTCATTATGTCTATTTTAATATGGAATCAACCATTTATCAAAAGAGAATCGGAATTAGGGTCAGAAATTCGCAAACCGAACTCCCATCCAAAATTTTTCAGTTTTTATATTATAACTTCAAAAATTCATAACTAATTCAATTCTTATCCGATTTCAATGATTCAATAGCCAAATTAAATCTTAAGATGTCTAGTTTATCATAATAAGTTACTGAGGCTTCTATTAATAACTTCATTTTTGCCAACAGTTTGAGGATTATAAGCAGTCGACGGTATTAGTGTTGTGTCTACCATGTGCCAAAGAGTTCTCCAAAAGTGACCAGTAAAACACACGTCCCTATCTGAAACCATGGTTTTAGGGAGACCATATAGTTTGACAATCTCATTAAAATATAAGCGAGCTAACTTAGACGAGATAGATGTTTTATTACATGGAATAAAATGGGTCATTGTCGAGAAACAATCAACAACGACCAAGATAGAGTCATATTTTTTTGGGGTGCGCGGAAGTCCTAGACAAAATCCATACTAATATTCTCCTAAAGACGATTGGGGATAAGGAGAGGTGTGTAAAGACCAGTGTTTTGACGTTTGACAAATTCTACAAGCACTAACTATTTTGCCTACATCTTACTTCAAGTTAGACCAATAGAATTGACGTTCAAATTCTTCAATCGTTTTATCTCGCCTAAAGTGACTATCTAACCTACCTGTGTGAATTTTCAAAATGATGAACTCTCAAACCTAGGTTTGGTGGATACACAACTTGTTGGTTTTAAAAAGATAGTCATCCTTTAAGTGATAACCACTGTTGTCACCCGATTGCCCATTTTTCAACGTGAGGACAACATCTTTAAAATTAGGGCAAAACTCATAATTCTCTTTGAGTCTTTCGAAACCGATGATTTTAGCACTCATGATACTTAGTAAAGATACACAACGACTTAGTGCATCAGCTGCTTGATTTTTCACACTCTTCTTGTGTTTTAGTACAAATGAGTATGCTTGCAAATACTCAATCCAACGACCATGACGAAAGTTCAACCGTTTTTGAGAATTGAGATATCGTAAGGCTTCATGGTCCGAATAAAGCATGGATTCTTGCGGTAACAAAAAATGACGCCAATAGCTGCTTGTACGACTGCATACAACTCTTTATCATATGTTGAATAACGTTGTTTGATATCATTCAACTTTTCACTAAAATAAGCAATGAGATATCGCTCTTGGCTAAGAACGCTACAAATTCCCACTCCCGATGCGTCACATTCAACCTCAAAGACTTTAGAAAAGTCAGGAAGTCACATAACTGGGGTCTCCGTCATTCGAATTTAAATAGTGTTGAAGGATTTACATATTGCCAGTGTCCAACAAAATTTACATTTTTTCATACATTTAGTAACAGGAGCCATAATTGTACTGAACCCTTTGATGAAACGACGATAAAAGATAGCTAATTTGTGAAAGCTTCGAACATCACTTAAGTTTTTACGCTTAGGCCATTCAACAATCGTCTTAACCTTTATACGATCGGTGGATACTCCTGACGTAAAGACTATAAAACCCAGAAAGGTAACACTCTCTGTAAAAAATACACATTTTTTAATATTGGCGTAGAGGCTTGAGGCTCGAAGAGTGGAACAAACTTGTTGGAGATTATCTCGATGTTGTTCAATAGTTTGACTGAAAACAAGGATATGATCAAAATAAACAACCAAGAATTTGCCCATAAAAGACCTGAGAGCATGAGTCATTACTCTCATGAAGGTGCTTGGGGCATTGGTGAGTCCAAATGGCATGACAAATCACTCATAAAGGCCATCCTTTATTTTGAAGGCGGTTTTCCATTCGTCGCCTAGACGAATCCTTATTTGGTGATACCCACTTCTAAGGTCAATTTTTGAAAAAAAATCTTACCGTGAGCCATTAAGTCCAACAGATCATCACCTTCTTCTGACAAAAGTCTTTCACGAATAGTCGTGCCTTATACTTTGTTTGTGAATTTTCCTCTTTGAGTCTGTATACCCATTTGTTCTTCAGTGTCTTTCTTCCCTTTGGAAACTAAACCAACTCATAAATATGATTCTCATGCAATGATCTAATCTCATCTTGCATCTCATCCAACCAATTCTTCTTTTCTTGATGCCTCATAGCTTCCTTATAACACTTAGGTTCATCGCCATCAGTGATCATTACATACTCGTTTGTAGAGTATCTTCTCGATGGTCGACGATCTCTTATTGACATTCTTAACTCTGGTTCTGCAACTGTTTCAGGAGAAGTCTCTGTTTCTCCATAGTCAACATAACAGTTGCTTGATCATTGGATTTGCTAGCATCTCCCCCGTCAAAAGTTGATTTCACTTTATCAACTTTTACTAGATGCACATCAATGATCTCCATATCTTTCTTCTTGTCTTCAATGGTCTGATCTTCAAAGAAGACAACATTTCGTCTTCTGACAATCTTCTTGTCAATCGAATCTCAAAACCTATATCTGAATGCAATATCCGAAGAATATTCATTCCTTAGCTTTGCTGTCAAGTTTTGACCTATCATCGTTAAGAATATGGACGAATGTTTTGCATCCAAACACTTTAGATGTTTATAAAAGACGTTTTTTTTTTCTGTCCATGGTCTGTTTGACACTTACCATTTCTGAGATACTTGACAAAATTTCATCTGCTGACAATCTTCTTGTCAATCGAATCCCAAAACCTATATTTGAATGCATCACTTCCATATCCGATGAATATTCATTCCTTGGCTTTGTTATCTATCTTAGACCTATCATCGTTAAGAATATGGACGAATGTTTTGCATCCAAACACTTTTAGATGTTTATAAAAAATGTTTTTTCTGTCCATGGTCTGTTTGACACTTCCCATTTCTAAGATACTTGACAAAATTTCATCTGCTAGAGTAAGATGCAAAAGAGTTATAGCATCCTTATCTGCCTTGTTCAATTTCTCATCTTCAGCGTTCATCGGTCTGTCGTCGATAGTCATAGCACAACCATCTCTTTGCAACAACGCTTTAATTTTTAATTTCCATAGTGATAAATTATTTCCGTTGAATTTTTCAATTTCAATCTTTCCCGCCATAATCACGAGACTCTGATACCACTTGATGAGAATAATAATTGGTAGGAATAATAATAATGTTGTCGCTGTAAAACATGGAGCGTACTGATCAGGATAATTATCAGGAAAGACTGTTCTTGACAGTCTCTTTAAACAGAATTATTTTTCCAAGTATGTTCCTAAGAAAGGCTGGAGGGGTCACAGACGGTCTCACTTAAAATCTAGTTTCCTAGACAGAACTCATTTACACAGTACAATTATACCACTAAATAAGTTGTATAAAAAATGATAGGAGATGCGATTTAAAAAATATTAGGAATATTTTTTCATGCCGTTAAATATAACGGCAAGAAGTGTGAGAAATAATAACATAAAAGAATATCGATAATTTTATGTGAACCCAAAATCGGGAAAAAACCACAGGGACTGAGTCCAGAAAGATTTCACTATGAAAAATAGGATTTACAATATTTTTCTAGATATCGAATATTTTAGAAATTATTCACTAAGATAAATCACCTCTCTTAGAATTCTAACTGTACTCAAAAGTACCTCACATATTTTCTTTCACATTCTTTCTTTTCTCTCCCACAAATTCTCTCTATTTTCGCTCCCTCTTCTCACAGAAGAAACTTTTTTCTTGGCTGGATCTTCGGATCATTCAGATAGTCTGATTGAAGCCTCTATTTATAGAGGGTTTAAACGAGACACTTCTGTAAAATGAGGAGGTATGCGCCTGCAAAGATTTCTTCCTTTGCAGCAAATAGAGACACCTTTCTCATTTAATGAGGAAGGTGGGTGCTGCAAAAGAAGACTCTTCCTTTACCACAACTCCTTATAGATCTCTCGTTGTTAAGTAGGGACCCCACACATATCACTCCGATCAGTGTATCCTCGCTGTCCACTGAAGAGCGACGAACATCGAGTGAAGCACAAAACTTTATTTTTCTGCTTCTTTATTGAATAGTGTGTGAGAAGGCCTCCGTACACAGAAAGAGAAGATCTAATCTCCATTAAAGTTCGTCATCTCCGTTGACGCACCTGTTTCTCCTTCGCACCAGGTTTCTCCTCTTTGTTCTCATAAGAGATTGTTTTTGTTGGGTGATTTGCCGATCGATCGCAGAAAGAGTGATCGATCGGCAAGGGGCTTATGCCTCTGCCAGAAGACAGAGGCTTTGCCGATCAATTGCAAGTTTCCTGCGATCGATCGCCTATACCCTTTTAGAAATGGATAGAATGGCAGAAGCTTTGCCGATCGCTCACCTCTCTCTAGCGATCGATCGGCTCTGCCCTATTCTGCAAAAATTTCTTACCTAAAGCATCCAAATTTCTGAGGATCAAGCTTCAGAATTAACACCCACGTGATGTGGCTCTAATTATACAAATCCTATTGGTTAAAATTTTGGTTAATTGCTTAATCTGATAGAGATTGAGCTTAATAAAATTAAGATAACATGTTGTATAAAAGAGGAATGGTCCTCTCTCTCTCTTTGATGAACGTGTGCGCTTTTTCTCCATCAAAACCCACAGCTGAAGAAAAAAATTGAAAGGTGAAGCGAGAAGGGAGAGAAATCAATTTCTCACGTTATGGACCCAGGTAAGCTACAAGTTCATTTTCATGTTTCCCTGATAATGGAAGTATGTGAAAATTAATTGATTCATGATCCTGTAATTTCTCTATTAAGAAAATAAGAGAAAATTAAAGTTAACATGTGGTATCAGAGCATGGTTTAGAACAGTTGATTTTTCATAATGAAATAATCGTATGTTTATCCGCTGTTGAATGATTGTTTTCTGTTAAAATAAGGATGAATAATTTGTGAAATTAAAAAATTTCAGAATTACTGTTCACCGAAATTATTATGATTGATTACCGTTTATGATTGAAAATTATGAAATAATTCTTGATTTTGGATGCTTTTTTGTGAATCAAGATATTATTAATTTCATGCTTAATTAATTTGATATCTGAATTATGTTTAATTCGTTAGTCACCAAAGTGGCCGAATTATAAAGGTTTTCACAGATATCAAATTTATTAAAGTCAATCACTCATGTTTTATGTGATGCTCGATAATGAAATGACATGATGAGAATTATGATTCTAACATGAGTATATTGATTTTTATGATTATAAAATATGTTAAATCGCCCAAAGGTGGATTAGTTATTTTATAATTATGATGTGGTAAATTGATATGCTTTGAATAAGTGTGTTTAGTATATCCAAAGATAACGAACATGTTTATATCGAGTATGTTAATTACCAATTATGTGAAATTTAAGTTGAGCATCAATTATGTTTATGATTATGTATTGTTGTGTCACCTAAATGAGAACTTCAATATATATTTATGATTGTTTGATTGCATTATGATTCAAAGCATTAAAGTATGAGCATGTTTTATATTTTTTACAGCATCTATTCCTGTTGCTCTTCATTCACAAGCCACGTCTGTTGTAAATTTTTCTGGTCTTAATTTCTCTGAATGGTGCGAACAAGTTCAGTTTTACCTCGGTATTCTGGATCTTGATTTGGCACTCTTAACTGAGAAACCAGCTGCTATTACTACATCTAGTAGCACTGATCAGAGATCTTCCTATAAGGCTTGGGAAAAATCAAACAGACTGAGCCTACTGTTTATGCGAATGACTGTAGCGAACAACATCAAATCTACATTTTCTAAAACTGAAAGTGCAAAGGAATTTATGAAATTTGTGGAAAAATGTTCTCAGTCTGAATCGGCTGATAAATCACTTGCTGGGACACTGATGGGTACTTTGACCACCATGAAGTTTGATGGTTCTCGTACCATGCATGAGCATGTTGTCAAAATGACAAACATAGCAGCAAGATTAAAGTCCATGGGAATGGAAGTGACTGAGAACTTCCTTATGACATTCATCATGAACTCCTTGCCTCCTCAATATGGCCCATTTCATATGAGCTATAACACTATAAGGACTAAATGGAATATGCATGAACTGCAAAGTATGCTCATTCAGGAAGAAGCAAGACTTAAGAAACCAAGAACTCAAGCTGTCAATCTCATGAATTATGAAGGAGCTGAAAAGAAACCAGGAAAAAAAAGTGGAAAGGGTAAGAAAGGACTATCATCGGTAGCTCAGTCCTCTTTCCAAATCCACAAGAAGGAACAAAGAAAGGATAAGTGTCATTTCTGTGGAAAGCAAGGACACTATCAGAAAGATTGCTTGAAATGTAAGGCATGGTTCGAAAAGAAAGGTAAGTCTAGTGCTTTCGTATGTTTCGAATCAAATTTAACAGAAGTTCCTTGTAATACTTGATGGATTGATTCTAGTTGTACTACTCACGTTTCTAATACGATGCAAGGATTCCTTACGACCCAAACCATAAGCCCAAATGAAAGGTACATCTTTATGGAAAATCGGGTAAAAGTTCCAGTTGAAGCCATTGGAACTTACCGTTTAATGTTAGACATGGACATCAATTAGATCTTTTTCAAACTGTTTATGTTCCAACTGTTTCTCGTAATTTAGTTTCATTATCTAAACTTGATACAGCGGGATATTCCTATATGTTTGGGAATGAATGTTTCAGTTTGTATAAAGATAATGTTCTTGTTGGTACTCGTGTTCTGTATGATGGTTTGTATAAATTAAAGCTTGATTATTATTTTGCTGAAACCCTTTTAACTGTGCATCATAATGTTGGAACGAAACGTGGTTTGATGAATGAATGTTCTGCTAATTTGTGGCATAAACGATTAGGTCATATATCCAAAGAAAGAATAAAAAGATTGATAAAGAATCAAATCCTTCCACATTTGGATTTTACTGATCTAGATATTTGTGTTGATTGTATTAAAGGAAAACAAACAAGAAATACAATTAAGAAACTAGCCACAAGAAGCAAACAGCTCCTTGAAATTATACACACCGATATATGTGGTCCTTTTGATGTTCCATCTTTTGGTGGAGAAAGGTATTTTATCAATTTTATTGATGATTTTTCACATAATGGATATGTCTATCTACTAAATGAAAAATCTCAGTCAATAAATGCTCTCGAAGTATTTATTACTGAGGTTGAAAGAATATTAGATAGAAAAGTGAAAATTATCAGATCTAATAGAGGTGGTGAATATTATGGAAGTTATGATGAAAATGGACAACATCCAGGTCCATTTGCTAAATTCCTTGAAAGTCAGGGTATTTGTGCGCAATACACAATGCCAGGAACACCAGAACAAAATGGTGTTGCAGAAAGGCGTAATCGTACATTAATGGATATGGTTAGGAGTATGTTAAGTAATTCTTCTTTACCCTTGTCATTGTAGATACATGCTTTAAAGACTGCTTTATATTTATTAAACAGGGTTCCTAGTAAGGCAGTTTCAAATACTCCATTTGAACTGTGGACAGGAAGGAAACCCAGTTTAAGGCACCTGTATGTTTGGGGTTGCCCAGCAGAAGTAAGAATTTATAATCCATATGAAAAGAAACTGGATTCAAGAACAACCAGTAATTTCTTCATTAGTTATCTAGAAAAATCTAAAGGGTATAGATTTTACTGTCCTAGCCATAGTACGAGAATAATTGAAACTGGAAATGCTAGGTTCATTGAAAGTGGTGAGACCAGTGGGAGTTTGGAACCACGTAAAGTGGAAATACAAGAAGTTAGGGTGCAAGTTCCAATACTTATAACTTCTGCTCAAGTTGTTGTTCCAGCAGTTGTTGATCGTATTCATGACTTACACGAACAACAAATTAATGATCAAACTCCACATAATGAAGTTGTCACAAATGAACCTATAAGAGATGAACCACTAGAAATACCATTAAGAAGATCTGTAAGAGAAAGAAGATCTGCTATTTCGAATGATTATGTGGTTTATCTTCAAGAGTCCAAATGTGATTTAGGACTTGATGATGATCCAGTTTCATTTTCACAAGCCATAGAAAGTGAAAATTTTTATAAATGGTTAGATGCCATGAAAGATGAGTTAAAATCAATGTAACAAAATGAAGTTTGGGAACTCATCGAATTGCCTGAAGATTGTAAAAGAGTTGGATGTAAATGGGTCTTTAAGACCAAACGCGACTCTAATGGCAATATCGAACGAAATAAAGTCAAACTTGTTGCCAAAGGTTTTACTCAGAAAGATAGTATTGATTACAAAGAAACCTTTTCTCCTGTTTCGAAAAAGGATTCTTTCAGAATTATTATGGCAATAGTAGCTCATTATGATTTAGAGCTCCATCAAATGGATGTGAAAACTGCCTTTTTAAATAGGAATTTGGATGAAGAAGTTTATATGGACCAACCTGAAGGTTTTGTCGTTAAAGGACAAGAACACATGGTGTGTAAACTAAAGAAGTCAATATATGGACTTAAACAAGCTTCCCGACAATGGTATCTTAAGTTTAACGATATTATCACCTCCTTTGGATTTAAGGAAAACATTGTTGATCGGTATATATATCTAAAGGTCAGTGGGAGTAAGTTTATATTTTTAATTCTGTATGTTGATGATATCTTGTTGGCCACTGATGATATTGGCTTAATGTACGAAACCAAGAAATATCTCAATATGAACTTTGAAATGAAAAATATGGGAGATGCATCCTTTGTGATTGAAATTAAAATATTCCGGAATAGATCACAAGGATTGTTGGGATTGTCTCAAAAAGCCTATATTAATAAAGTTCTAGAGAGATTCAGAATGGACAAGTGTTCGGCAAGTGTTGTTCCAGTTAAGAAAGGAGATAAATTTAATCTCAATCAATGTCCAAAGAATGAATTGGAATGCACACAAATGAAAGATATTCCTTATGCTTCTATTGTGGGCAATTTGATGTATGCACAGACTTATACCAGACTCAACATTAGTTTTACTGTCGGAATGCTAGGACGGTATCAAAGTAATTCAGGCATAGAGCATTGGAAAGCTGTAAAGAAAGTACTGAGGCATTTACAAGGAATAAAGGAACACATGCTCGCTTATAGACGATCTGATCATCTTGAAGTAATTGGATATTCAAATTCTGATTATGCTGGATGTGTGGATACAAGAAAATCCACTTTTGGTTATTTGTTCCTTTTAGCCAATGGTGCAATCTCATGGAAGAGTGCGAAGCAGTCTGTCACTGCTACGTCCACTATGGTAGCTGAGTTCGTGGCATGCTTTGAGGCCACTATTCAGGGTTTATGGCTGCGGAACTTTATTTCAGGACTTGGAATTGTTGACAGTATTGCCAAGCCGCTGAAAATTTATTGTGACAACTCCGCAGCAGTATTCTTTTCTAAAAACAACAAGTATTCCAAAGGTGCTAAACACATAGAGTTGAAATGTTTGGCCGTTAAAGAAGAAGTTCAGAAATGAAGAGTATCAATAGAACACATAAGCACCAACCTTATGATTGCGGATCCGTTGACTAAAGGATTGCCACCGAAGACATTTACGGAACATGTCGAACGAATGGGCATTTCTGAAAGCTAACTTTATATTTATGTTTGTGTTCTTTATGTACTTGACACTCTTGAGCTCCTTATTGATAGTTTCTGATATACACTTATGAATCCTGTTTAATTATGTTGAATGTATTCATAATGACATTATGAACTGATGAAGTTATAAACAAGTTTTGTCTTTAAGAAAGACACTAATATGGACTAATATGTTATTCCTTTTTATAGATCATATTGTGTATATAATTGATAATGTGATACATGGAAGGAACTGTGTCGTTATAATTAACATATGACTGTTATGATCCATATTAGTTATATACTCGATAGTGATATTATGTTTAATCAATATTATGACGGATTTGATGATGTCATTGAGCCAAGTGGGATAATGTTGGGTGATTTGCCGATCGATCACAGAAAGAGCGATCGATCGGCAAGGGGCTTATGCCTCTGCCAGAAGACAGAGGCTTTGCCGATCAATCGCAGGTTTCCTGCGATCGATCGCCCATACCCTTTTAGAAATGGATAGAATGGCAGAAGCTTTGCCGATCGCTCTTCTCTCTCTAGCGATCGATCAGCTCTGCCCTATTCTGTGAAAATTTCTTCCCTAAAGCATCCAAATTTCTGAAGATCAAGCGTCAGAATTAACACCCACGTGATGTGGCTCTAATTATACAAATCCTATTGGTTAAAATTTTGGTTAATTGCTTAATCTGATGGAGATTAAGCTTAATAAAATTAAGATAACATGTTGTATAAAAGAGGAATGGTCCTCTCTCTCTCTCTCTGATGAACATGTGTGCGTTTTCTCCATCAAAACCCACAGCTGAAGAAAAAAATTGAAAGGTGACGAGAGAAGGAAGAGAAATCAATTTCTCACGTTATGGACCCAGGTAAGCTATAAGTTCATTTCCCTGTTTCCCTGATAATGGAAGTATGTGAAAATTAATTGATTCATGATCCTGTAATTTCTCTGTTAAGAAAATAAGAGAAAATTAAAGCTAACAGTTTTCTCAAAACAATCCATTCTGGGTATCCTCACCAACCTTCACCTACGACTCTGTCTTGCGATTTCGCTTGTCGTTCTCTCTGGTTCACCCGTCGCTCCTTAGGTTTCACAACGCAAGTCCTGCTCTTTCTGGTTTCATCCTTTCGGTGCTGTTTTGCACCAGTTTTGCATCAATTCTGTGCCAGTTTCGTTCCTTCGCACCTTCAATTCTACGAGCCCCGTTATGTTAATTAACATTGGACTTTTTTCGCCCCCGACCTATTCTGTCATTTTTTTCTTTCTGCCAGTAGATCATTGCCGGATTTGTTTGTTGGAGACATTTTGAAATCCATGAGGAGCCGAACGAGAGGTTCATCGGAGTCATCTGCTGTTTCCATCAGCCGACGAGGTTCGCTTGGTTTAATTGGTTTATTTGATTACATCTGGTTCATATTGCTCACCGAGGAGGTTTATTTGACGTACTGGGTTTATTTGGTGGCATTGGTTTCATTTGCTCTTTTCATCAGGTTTATTTCCAGTTTACGCAACGAGGAGTTTTCTATTACAATCTTTTATTAATTTTCAATGTTGTATATTTCTAAATATTGCTTTAATTTTTTTCTTGTGGTGAGGCTTACCCTTATTCCGTGCTCATGTTAATTTATGGCAAACAGAGTGATTTTAGACCTCCGCCAATCTTGATCCCTAGTACTCCTAAGTCTCTCCTAGGACTTTCTCTGTAACACTCGAATTTTTTGTATCATGTAATTGTCCCTAAATTTCTTTGTACAAAAGAAACTTGCTATAAATACGATGTATCTTTTCATAGAATTTGGACACCAAAGTTTAAGAGTTAAAGGGGTAGAATGATCAAAGAGGGAGTTAAAACGTACGGAATTTTAAGTGGAGATTAGATGTGGCATGAAATCACTAAGGGAGAGGAAATTGTGGTTCAAAGAAGAGCTACATGTAGATTAAGGTTAAGTTAAAAGTTGATTATATAGTTGAAAAGTAAAATCCACACTTCATCATTTTTACCCTAACTTCTCTCTCTCTCTCTCTTCACGTAAACCTCCCTCCTTTCTCCTCCATAGCCGATTACTCTTCTTCATTTTTAAGCTTCCATCCTTCAAGTTTTTAAGGTAAAAATGGTTGAGTTATCATTTTTAGGTGATACAAGATCGATATTGTGAGTTTTATGGGTTTTTGCACGAATTTTAGCATAGGATTTCTTTAACAACGAAATTCTGAAATTTTCTCAAACTCCTCTTCTTAGTTGATGCTAGATCATATTGTAGGATCATTTTAAGGGTTTTGGTTGAAAGGAATTGGTTGTTGGTTTATATATTATCATTGTTGGAAGTTAGGATTGAAAAATGTTAAAAAAAAAAGCAGAGCAAGTCTTGGTTTTTGATTTTCTGCCATTTATGGTGTTTGTTTTTGATAAATGGATTCCACCATGTTAAACTAGACATCTTAAGGTTTTATTTGGCTGTTGAATCATTGGAATCGGATAAGAATTGAACTAGTTATGAATTTTAGAAGTTATTGTACAAAAATTGAAAAATTTCAGCGGGTAGTTCGGTTTTGATTTTTCTGCCATTGATAATGCTTTGGTTTTGAAAAATGGATTACACCAGCATAAACTAGACGTTATAAGGTTTCCAAAACATGTTGAATCGTCGAAAACAGATAAAAATTAAGGGAGTTACAACCGTTTGAAATTGAACAAAAAATTGGTTGTGAAATCCGAGTTTTGATTGGTGTTTATTGAATTTTTCGTAAATCGAATTGGTTGAAGCTAGTTGAATTGGTTAGTCGATGGTGTTTGTGTAACACCTGGTTCCGTTGAATCAAAACTATTCTATCAACTTGTAATGTACGTTTTATGGATAAGATTGGGAGAATTAGTGATTAAGTTAATACATGACTAAGTAATGGCATAATGGTAAATAGAGAATTATAGTGATAACCTATTTAAGGAAAGAGGTTTTGTGATTAATGCACTGTAGCCACCACTATTTTCCATACTCTCTCTCTCTATTCAGCTCAAGCTCAGCAGAGCTCTCCAGGCGATTCCCTCTCCGATTTTTCTCCGAACTAGGTGAGTCTACTTTGATTTCGTGTTATATTGTAACTAGTGATGGTAGAGAGGAGTATAAATGTGAGCTTTGGTGCATGCTGTAGGTGGGAGTTAGTTTCGGTTTTGTGGTGAATCGAGAATGCACGATTATTAGAGTTCCAAATTAGCTACCTTAGGTTTCCGAATGGTTTAGAATGAGGTATAGTGAAGATTTAATTAATGCTCTGTTTATGATTTTAGGTGAGCAAACTCCCGAAGTAGCTTACAACCAAACAATCCCCAGGAGACCAGGTAAGTGGAGTATGCATGTGCCTTCGGGCCTACATCACAAAACAATAGGATTATGTATGTTTGAATTTGTCTGTATGTCATGCATCATATTTTGAAAGAATACGAAAATGAATTTACATGTATGGGTATGGTAAGAAATGAACAGATTGCAACAGATAAACTATTAAGAGAACTAATCTGCCCCTTAACTTATGAAGAGGATGTATGACTTTAAGAAAATTGATCCGCTTCCCAATGGAATTTAGGATCAGATCAGCTGTTAAGGGAACTAATCCGCCCCTTTTTATGAAGAGGATGTATGACTTTGGAAAAAATGATCCAACTCTCAATGGAACCGAGGGATCAAATCAGAGAAAGAACGTGAATGCAACTAAGATATGAAGTAGAAACTGCATGACTAGGATTTATGTTTCAGCATATCATTTCATTATTCCTTTACTTACTTAGCATTAGGCTAATAGATGAGTTTTGTGATGTAGGTGAAGAAGCCTCAGAAGGTGTGTTCTCTGAGCATGTTGAGGACTAAGCTAGTTCGGGAAGCACTTCAATGCCACGGTTTGGTGTTCTGATGAGGCGGTTTAACTATTGTCTTTTTATGAAGTTTCAGTGGTTAAGTGACTTGTGAAAGTATGCAGAGAGTTTTAATAACATTAATAGTTCTGATGTTTTTAACAACTTTATGGTTTTCTTGTTCTGAGCATGAAAAACATGATTTGGTTTAGGGGTAGTTGCTTTGCTGGATATTTTTAGAAAGTTGTGGACTTATGTTGTTTTGAACGATTTTTAGTAAAATGCTCAAGCTCTTTTGGTAGTCGGAGTTTTCTTTTGTTTAGAGTGAAAATGATTGTTATGTTGCTATGTTCAGTGTTTTGTCTATCGGTGGATGTAGTCCACCGGTGGATGTTGAGTGTTTGTCGTTTTGTGACCGGTGGATGTGAGCGTAGGAGTGAGTATTAGACTTTTGTCGTTTTGTGACCGGTGGATGTGTGCGTAAGAGTGAGTATTAGATTTTTGTCGTTTTGTGACCGGTGGATGTGAGCGTAGGAATGAGTATTAGATTTTTGTCGTTTTGTGACCGGTGGATGTGAGCGAAGAAGTGAGTATTAGATTCTTGTCGTTTTGTGATCGGTGGATGCTGAGGGTTACTGTCGTTCGAAGGATTCGATCGGTGGACATGAGCGGTGGCTGTGGGTAGTCAACATGTCGTGCGATTGATACTGTATAGCGGTTGATGCCTTCTATTCCCGCCTCTACCGCCGAGACTATTTTATTTCTGCTTTTGCCGCTGACACTGTTTAGCGATGGATGCTTTCTTGTTTCCATTCTATCGCCGGAACTGTTCAGCGGTGGACGTGCTCTATTTTGGTTTTGTTTTTTTTCAACCAATTGTCTTTAACATTTTAATTAAATTAATAAATATTGTTTTATACAAATGAATTTTCGCTGCAAGTTTTAATGTTTACAAAGGTCAAACTTTGATCGTTGAGCGAAAAGTTGAAATTTTCTCAGAATGTCATAGTATGGTTCAGTATTATGAGTAGCGAACCGGGTTTATATAATTCGGGCGTTACAGTTTGAATTTCATTTATATGGATGCTTGAACGTTTTGAGTAAAGTTTTAGATTAAACTGGAAGTATTGAACTTATAGAATTGATTATTAAAATTGTGATGTATTACTAAGTTCAATACACATGCTTAGGTTCTAAACTCCAAGGAAAACATCAGGGTTGCTTAAATTTTAAAAGATCAAAGTTAAGATTATACTGTATGTGTTTGGCCCTTAAGGTTTACATCACCAAGGTACTAGATTTTTACGCTTTAACGGGGTATGCTTACGGGTAGTTTAGGTTTTAGGCAAGTATTATGTTAAGTGTTTTGTTTGTTATAACACTCGAGGATATGTTTTCATGTTACGTGTATGTTATGTTTATGCACACCGTATGTTCATGCATCACATTTTCAAGAAAATCATGAAAAAAATTTTATGCACATGTTTTATATAAGAAATATAAGAAAATGTTATGTTATGAAATGTAAGGGTTAAGTTGTGAGACGGGGAATAGCATACAAAATCCTCCACCGCAAGCCCTGCGTATCCTTACTGCTAGGTGGGCCAGGGGGCGGTTAAAACTCCGTGGATCATGGGGCAGACCTGGGCCGGAGGGACACATGTTATGTTTCTGGTATCTACTCCTCTAATACGCCCTTTTAACCACCATGTCACTGGAACTAAATGAAAAGTAAAGTATGTACATGTTTTGAAAAAGTATCATGCATAGCACGAGCATTGTATGTCATTGTTATGGTCTTGTTGAGCGTTAGGTTTATTAGTTAAACTTCGTAATGTAGGTTACTGACCGAACTGATGAAGACTTTGAGCCTCAAGCTGATGAGCAGATGCAACTTTCTAGGTTGTATCTGCTCCTTTTTCTCAGCCTACTCACTCTGTTTCACCTCGACTAAGCATTGTGAGATGTACACTTACCCAACCCCAAAAGGACATTGAAGACTGGCATCGTCACTATCTTCCACATATATTAAAATTAATAACAAAGGTTGTAAAATCATTGTGGATAGTGGTAGTTGTATTATTGCAGTATCTGTAACCACTGTAATCAGTCTGGGGTTGAAGCCGGTTCCTCATCCTCGACCTTATAATGTGTCGTGGATTGATACTTCCTCCATTTCTGTAAAAGAGCATTATTTAATACCCATTCAATTCCTTGAATATAAAGAACAACTCTGGTGTGACGTCATTCCTGTGGATGTTAGCCATGTCATCCTCGGTTGTCTGTAGTTGTTCCATTTGGGTGTCCTTATTCATGGTCAGTTGAATTCTTGTTCTTTTGTATTCCAGGGAAAGAAAATTCATCTTGAACCTAAAATCATTAGAGTCCCCTCAAACAAAGAAAATTGTTGAACACAAAGGACTAAATGTTATTACTCCTACAGAATTTGAACGTTCACTTAAAAGCAATTTTGTCGTATTTGTTGTGATGGTAGTTGAGAGTTTGTCAAATCCTCCACTCCTAACTTATGCGGAAGCCCAATCAATCATTGATGAATTTAAAGATGTCTTTTATGTAGACCTCACTAACCAACTACCCACATTACGATATATTAAACACGAAATTGAGTTCACTCCGGGAGCTTCCCTTCCAAACTTACCTCACTACAGAATGAACCCCGCTGAGCACAGTGAACTTCAACGACAAGCAAATGAACTCTTGAGTAAAGGATTTATTCGTGAGAGTTTAAACCTTGTGAGTTTTATGGAAGTTTAGGGTTAAGGTATTTTGGAGAAAACTCACTATTTTTGTATGAAAACACGTTGGTTTGTTTTCTAAAGGTTTGAATGGAGTTTGCTGCATATTCTACTAAGTTGTTAGTTAGCATTTGCAGCTCTGTTTATTTCTTTACGTGCATGTTTTAGGTCCGTGCATAATCGAGACGTTCAAGACTTGCAACTCTACAGCAACAGGTAAGTTCATATCCGTAGGTTGGCCCTTAAGGCCCTACATCACGGAGGTACTAGGTTTTCATTTCTGTCGGGTTGTTTCGGGTAGAAAAGTTAGAGTTACGTTCTGAGTTATCTGCTTTTTCCTTATGTTCTGCTGTTTTATTCCTGTTGTCTGCTGTTTTAAGTTCAAGCACTGTAAATGCTCATGCATACATGATTTTCCCGAAAGACATGCAAAAGTTTTATGTGCACACGGTTTGAAGTTAAGAAAGTTAAAATGTGTATGTAATGTATGGTTAAGTGTGGACGAGGACTGGCATCCTGTTCTTGTCCTTCTCTGGGACTCATGTAAAACCGTCCTCCCCAAGGACACCCTGTACCTTGTCCTTCCCTGGGACCCGACAAAATTACTAACCAGTGTCATATCTTGTTATGTCAAGTATGTATATGCGTCAGTTCCTCTATGAGCCCCACTTATACCTTCATATCCAGTGAAACGTAATGTAATGTAATGTCACTGTATTTCGAAAGTTCATGCATAGCATATGCATCACTGCATTTTATATGTCCTTACTGAGTTCTAGGCTCATAGTTGAACTCTCTGATGTAGGTACGGATCCCGTGGATGAGGACTTTGTGCCTCAATCCGACGAATAGGTGGCTGGTGGCGCGAGCTTCAGGGTTGGTTGTGGTAGTTAGACATATTCCTGACCAGAGAGAATGAGGTTTTAAAGTTTTGTGTTATGTTTTAAAAACTTCTATTATGGTGAATTCTGGAAATGCATGCCAAGTTCTGTACTGCTTTTGAGATTTTAAAACGATGTATGGCATCTGTATTGATGTTTAAAACCTCTGTATTTGACAGTTGTATTTATATATTTTGAAATATTCTGGAACTGCCTTGAGTTCTCTCTATTGGTCTGTGCATGGATGTTATTTGGTTTTAGAGTTATCCATGCAGTTTGATTTCTTAAACTCCTGTCATGTTTTCTGTTATGTCTGAAAATCATGTTCTGAATCGTTTTTTTTAGAATTTGAAACTTTTATGCCTTCTGTTTTTATGCTCCCTGTTCATATGTCTTCCTGTTAAATGTTGTCAATTATGCCATTTAAAATCACATCCACCGCTGCCCGCTGCCCTTTAAAATCACATCTACCGCTGCCCTTTTAAAATCACATCCACCGCTGCCCGCTGCCGTTTAAAATCACATCTACCGCTGCCCGTTTAAAATCACATCCATCACTGCCTTAGGATTCACATCTACTGCTTCGGTTTATTTACATCTACTGCCTTAGGATTCACATCTACCGTTTTGGTTTATTTACATCTACTGCCTTAGAATTCACATCTACCGCTTTCGGTTTATTTACATATACTGCCTTAGGATTCACATCCACCGCTCCGGTTTATTTACACATACTACCTTAGGATTCACATCCACCGCTCCGGTTTATTTACATCTATCGCCTGACATCCTTCATCTCACATCTTCCGATTACATCCATCGCTGCCTTTACAGTTCATTTCTGTCTGTAGTTCACTTCCACCGGTGAACAGTTCATTTCTGTCTGTAGTTCACTTCTACCGGTGAGTAGTTCATTCCTGCCCAGTTTATTCACATCTTCCGCTTGACGTCATCTGCCTACTTCTTCCGCCCCGTTTTATTTACATCTTCCGCCCTATATCACCAAATTCTGTTATTCACTGTAACTTTCTCCCAGTATGCTTTTCAGTATATATTCCTCGTTTAATTTCACTGCATGTATTTTAGCACGTTTCCTCTACATGTCCGTCGTCCATCCAGTCTTTTATTTAAATGTTCCAAGTATTCTGATTTCTTCTGCCGTTCATTATGTAGTCCGATTTTAACTGTTTTCCCGCTTTACTTTCAAATCTAGAAAATATTTTCTCTCTCAGTAATGCTTTTAAGGGTTTGCTCTTAAAAGTTCAGTCTATTTGGTTCAAAAAAATAATATACGTCTCGTTCTCTGTTAAATGTCCCGGAGTGATGGCTCTTCGGCCTCGATCAGGTTTGGGGCTGTCACATAATTACACTGCATTGAGAGAAAAATACATGTCAAATTCAAATTACCCTGCACAAGGGGCAACATAAATGAGATAAAAATCTAAAAGTATTACAACAAACTATAAGAAGCTAAAATTGGACGGAGACTAAACGAAAAGGGAGTAATCATATAACTCTAGAAAGCAAAAGTCCAACAAATCATCCACTCCTGAAACTGGACAGATCGTAATCAACAACATAGAAAAAGAAAACACTCAATGGAGAAATTATTTGGCACACACAAACTCAGATCGGATGGTAATAACAATTTAGCAATAAGAATCAAGAAACAAAATATGGAAGAGAACATCAATTTAACAGCCTCACAGATGTAAATAATATTCAAATGCAATAAAACAAAGAGAAAATACGAACAGAGAATTCCACGTGAATATTTCTAAATGCTATTGAAGGTGAACAGAAGAAGAAAAAGAAGACAGATCGAATGATAAATACACTGGGGGGAAGAGAAACAATCAAGTCATCAATAAAAATCCTATAAGCATATTCTAAATGTCAACACTTAATTAAACTATTGCGCGATATCAGTCCCAGTTCATAGACTAAACCAATGCTCTTTGATGAAAATGTAAAGTTGGATACTTTTCGATTTTAATGAATCGGATGCCTTGGCTTGTTTCCCATCTTCCACATGAAGATCTAGTGAAATCATATTTATCAATGCAATTCAGAAAAATAACAAGTTATCAATAAAAGACGGGTCAAATTTTTTTGATTATTTTATACATACACGAAGGATTAACACATTACTTGCGGATAATAAGAACATAACAATAAATGTGTGCCTTTATTGTCGAAATCTTATAAAATTAAATAGCATCAATGACAACAAAACATGAAATTCAATAATTTGAGAAATTGCTACATTAGGAACCAGGGAAAAATTTAGACAAAACCACGATCCTGAACCATCGAGTTGCCGAAGACGAGCTATAACAATGATATCCGGACCCATCTTTTACAAATTGAAATCATAAGAAACCACCGTACAAAAACCAACACTGAAAACAACACGAAGAAAGAAAAATATTTGACAATTTTTTTTTATATTTATTTTAATGATTCAAATAAATTAGAGTTAAGAAAATAATTAGAAAAAAATTTAATTTAACCTTTAACGTATGGGGTCAGTGGTCATTTGGTCCCTAACGTTTATTTTTGACCCAATCAGACCCTATCGTATACACCGTTTGCAATTCAAACCTTCTCGTTAAATTTTTCGTTAAATTTGATACGTGCTCTGCACGTGTGCTGTTAAAACCCCAAAATATCTCTATTTCCTCCCGAAATCCCTAAAGTAAAAGTTAAATTCACCTTAAAAACATACATTAAACTATCTCTCATTATTCCAATTTGAATTTACGGTAGGAATTTCGGACAAATTTAACTTTTACTTTAGAGATTTCGGGAGGGGAGGGTATTTTGGGATTTTAACAGCGCACGTGCAGAACACGTGTCAAATTTAATAGAAAATTTAACAGGAGGGTTTGAATTGCAAACAATGTATACGATAGGGACTGATTGGGTCAAAAATAAACATTAGAGATTAAATCACCACTGATCCTACACGTTGGGGGCTAAATTGAACTTTTTTTTAAATAATTATTTTAATTTTAAATTATCGTGCTGTGTTGGCTCTACCTTGCCAATTCTAAATGCCACGCTTTATCTTCCATTTCCTCCCCTCTCTACAGCCTCTAACCCTACCCTTCTTCTCTTTCTCTCTTCTTTCTCCCCTTTCTCCCCTTTCTCCTCCTCTACCTCATCTCTCCTCCCTTCCGTTGGGATCTTATGGATGCTCATTCCTGCTCCCCTCGTCTTTCTTCTGCTTCCAACACCTATAAATCTCGTCTTCTGTCGCCATCTGGTAAGCTCTGTATACCATGGAAGAATTCTTATTTTGAATTCCAACTCCCGAGTTATGTCGCTTGCTGTTTTCGAGATAGCGTTATTGATTTTCCTTCTCCGTATACTGACGAGGATGAACAAGCTCTTGCTACCCGATTGATGGTTTCTTGTCCTTGGTCCATAGCTTTTTAGCTTTTATTATTATGTTTGGTCTCGGAGGATAGGTAAGACAGAGGAATGAACCGATTTCTTTTCTCACAACAAAATTTTAGTGATCAACCAACGGGGTCATCTCGCTGTTATTTACGAGCTTCTTCCTAAATCGAAACTGTTCCCAAGAAATGCCTCTACTGTCCAAAAGAGACGATTTTAATGTTGTAAGGTGATGTGAGAAGTGAAAAGGACTTCACATGACGTCTTTAGTTTATAATCAGAAGGAACAAATGAGGCAAAAGTAAATCTGGAGAGTAGACATGGTTATGTTTTTCCATCTCTGCTGCGTAAGAAGTTGTTGCTACATCGGTAAATATAAGTATATTGAAAATGTTTAACGCCTCCGGAGATTAAGAAACCCAAACGATAAAACCCTTCTCTACCAAAACAAATGTTGGAAAAAGGGCGTCTATTTCTGTATAAATCTTATGTTTTTTGGTCAGACATACCCTATAGATTAGAACTCCAACTGGTTCTCAGATCTGACAGCGATTTTTTCTTTTAAATTATAGACTAATAAGTGGTGCTAAAAAAAGTACTTAAGTAAATATGGCGTTCCATATATAGATGATTGTTAAGATTTTTCATCCAAGAGTAGTGCCTATAGTCTTGTCTTTTAACATTATCTTGCATTCAAAATATTGGAATTTGTATCAATTTTCTCCATTTCTTTATCAATTTTCCCAAAGCCAGTATGCCTACGGTGATTGGTCTGTATTCTTAAGTCTCTGTATGTGCAATGCAGATATGTTCATGGGGTTTGAAGAAATTGATGGTGATGAAGATTTGAGGGTGGAGTTTTCATGCCCATTCTGTCCTGAATATTTTGATATTGTTGGCCTGTGCTGCCATATTGATGAGGAGCATCCATTGGACGCAATAAATGGGGTATGTTTCAACTCTGTTAATTGTTTGATTAACCTAAATTGTTAACTTTCAATAGTAGTCCCCATCTTGCAAACATTTGTATTCGTTCTGGTTATTTGTGGGATGCCATACTCATGATGGTCGTTTGTATTACAGGTGTGCCCCGTTTGTGCCAGGCGGGTGGGACTTGATATGGTTGCCCATATAACTCTACAGCACGGAAATATTTTTAAGATATCCTTCTCTGTGCAACATAAAGTTATGATATCTGCTGCCTCAATATGTTATGCATTCCACTTATGATTTGCATTAAAAAAACTTCTGTCATGTTTGTTTGAGTATGTTCAGGGGTTCCATCTTTCAAATGTTAATATTGCCATGTTGTCTATGGTTCTGGAAAGAATAATTTACTGGACTTTTTATTGTCTGTCTATTTGACTCCTTGATTATGTTCTTCCAAACTTTAAGGACCTTTCCAAATAAAGTATGATTGGTTGTTTATCTTCAAACGAAAACTTAGTGAAATCGTGTTACTTGACCTTTGTTTTAAGGGGGCATATTCTTCATTGGGCCTCATTACTATATGCATGTGAACGTTTTACTCACTTTCTTCAACCCAAAAATGGTGAAATTCTGTCACTTGATCGACATTCTTAGAGGTCTTGTTCCTCAGTTGGCCTCATAACTCTGTATGTGTGAACTGTGGACTCATCTTCTGGATTTCTTAACTAGTTTATACATGCAACGAAAAAGGAGACTACATAAAAATGGATCTCATTCCACACTTTCTTTGTTAAAGAAAGAGCTGCGGGAAGGAAATTTACAGGCTCTGTTAGGAAGTTCTCATCTATTTCCCTCATCCAATACAGCACCTGATCCGATGTTGACATCTTTCATATTGCCCATGGCTGATGCCTCTCAGCCACAAATTTCAGAATTCATCTCGTCCAAGAAAACTCCAAGTGAACACACGATAGAACGGTATGTTATTTCACCTCAATTTCTTATTGAAAAAGTGAAGTTCTTTTGGTTTGAATTACTTGCTTGCTTTTGAAGCTGTTCGGGCTACTTGTGCTGAATTCTCTTTTGATTTACTCAACATTTAATGGCTGCCAAACACGCAGATCACATTTTGTATATTGTGTTTCCTGTCAAACGTTGTGCTCCTTTTCGAGATGGGTTGAAATTTTGTGCTTCTGTACTGAGTTTCTAGTCAATACTTGTTTGTCATTTTGTTGTGTCCGCAAGAAATGAGTGGTTTCCTCAGATTTCACTTGTTTGTTATTTCAGTATTCTTTTTTTACCTGTTATAGTACTGGCATTGTTTATCATTGTTAGTTAGTTTTAGTTGCATATCTCAAATTCTGATATTTTGGTTGTGTACACAGTTCTACCGCATCATTAAAAGATAAAGAAGAGACTGCAAAAAGAAGTGAATTTGTTCATGGGCTGCTATTGTCGACAATTCTGGATGAAAATTTATGAAGCTCGTGAGCCTATTATTCACAACTCAAGAGTGCAATATCAAATATGATAATTAATTAGGAGGGGTGTGAAATGAGGTGCAGTTGCCGATGGTAGGAAACTGCATGTAATTGTAATGCCTTGTTATATTGAGTTTTAGATCTGAAAGACAGATCATTTTCATGTTTTAGCTTCGACTCTGCATTGGACCAGGTCAGCCGGCCTGGTTCACATAAATCGAACTTGGGTCTGGCCTGAATGGCCTCGGCCTGCACTTTTCTCTAGGCTCGGGCCGAACTAGAGAAAAAATGATGATCCAAGATCTGACTCGTCAACCTTGAACGTCTAGGTTAATATTTGGATCAGCTTTTGGCCTGGCATTCAAGTTTACCTATGGTATATTTTTTCTTTTGAATTTCTAAATTGGGGTCGAGAACTCGCCCTTTTTGTAGCGACCCAGTCTCCATTCGACGCATCATACATATTTTCATACATGATCATATTTTACATGTGTCACATGGGCAAGGACATCGCACTCCTTATCTTTTTCCCTTGGCGAATGAATTCTTGTCTTCCGTCAGCTCTCAAACTGGTACCAGCTCTCTAAGAACCAGGTACTTCAGCTTAGCAGGTCTTGGTTCGAGTACCAGCTCTCTAGGAACCAGGTACTTTTAGCTTGGTAGGTCCTAGTTCGAGAGCTGGAAGGGCAAGAATTCCTTCAAGAATTACTTCACCAGGGAGAAAAGATCATGAGTGCGATGCCATTGTCAGTTTGACACATGTAAAGTATGATCATGTATAAAAGTATGTATGATGTGTCGGATGTCTCTAAATCACCACCATAACATGAAGAGCCATGGCCTCATATCTTGAGTTGTCATCCTAACATTTGGAGTGCAATCTCAGTTGAGGTTGCTATGCTAGTTGTACAATGGTTGACTTGGCCCATCGTATAAAGCCACCTTATGGATTAATTGTTTATTTCGTAATTTTAATTGCAAGTCAATTTAATATTACTGATATTTTTATTGTAATTAGCAATTTGGACGCGGAATTTTGAGGATCTGTCCTACCAGAGATCATTTTGATTCCATTAGGAATGAGGATTCGGAATATCACATATTGATCAATCAAAGAGATATTCAACAACTAAAAGAAAAATCAATTCTTTGGGATCTTTTTTTTTCTTCAAACCGAACGAACAGAGATATAATTAGACTGATTCCCTAAATGCTTTTCTTGACATTTGTCCCCGAACTTTATTTTTTGATAATATAAATTCTGAATTAAGATCCATAATTTAGTTATAGAATAAATTCATTGTTCATTTTAATTTTTTAGATTTTAAATAATGACATTTAACCAACTAATTCTGTAATATTTTATCTCACAATTTTAATGTATTTTTATATAATTGAATGTGATAATTTATCAAATAATTAAATTAAATAATAACTTTTATGAGATTAATTTATCAAATATTTCTGTTTATTAAAAAAACCGTAACAACGATGGCTATGAACCGATGATGATGGATGGATACGTACGTGAGAGGAGAATGCAAATGGAGAGCAGTGGAGCCCACACTTTGTGGGCTTGGGCCGGCTCCGTGACTGCGACTAGTGGCCGGCTTCCTCTTGTAAGTGGGTCCCACATCCATTTTTATTAGTTACCGGACCTGGACACAGCTTCAGCTTCGGTTCCGAATCGAGTGTTTGAATATTTTGAGAATCTTGAGAGGGAATGAAGAAGATGGCTTTATTGACTTAAATGCCCTCCCTGCCCTACTCAATACTCATGGATTCATCAAATGTAATTTTATTAATCATTACATCTTCTTTTTCTTTCTTTCTTTTTTTTTTGAATTCACCCAATCAACTTTAGCATTATACGATAATATAAAATAAAAAAGCTACTTTCATGTTTATATATTTAATTATCTTTTTATATAACCCCAACTATAGTATATAAGATTGCATTTATTTTTGAAAAAAAAAATATTCTTGCAAAGTTTTAAAAATAATGTTAATAAAAATTGAACGTCAATCCAATATATCGTTGTGATCAAAATTTTCCATACGTTGAAAATCAAACACAAATTGAAAAAAATATGTGAAAACAGTAACACTGAAATCTACGTAAAAAAATTACTGCGAAAAAAAAAATTACGAGAAGAAGAGAAATTTAGTAACACAGAAATCAGGGTATAAATGAGTTTTGCGACTCAAACATTAATATGTAGAAAAATCACAGAAAACTCTAATATTGAATATGAATTCGACTTTCCTCAAGTATAATTCAATTTAATCTAAACTCTAACAATTTTTTATATGTGAACGAGGTATAATATCCAACATTTCTCGTAAAATAACATTTTTTTTTCTAAAATAACATTTTTTAAATCACAGTTTTTAATCTTAAATGAAATGTCCATTTTTATAATTGCGAGATCAAAGACTAAAAACAAACAATTTTATCGGTCAAAATAATAAACACTAGACTTTCGAGAAAAAAATAGCAGAAATTAAAACTCAAGTTTAATTCCCACGACATCTATACCATCATGCATTTTTAATATTAGAAAAATATTAATATTAAAATAATGCAATAAAACAACATTTTAATTTAATTGATTTTTTATTATCTATTAGTTTAATTAATAACAAATTAATTGAATCTAAATATTTATCATTATTTTGTATTTATTTAATCATCACATAAAATCTTATCATTTACAAATACCAGACACCCATAAAATTGGAATTAATAATAATAAAAAAAGTGGCAAAAAATATTATTATTACTATTATTGTTATCACTTTCTCTGACCGTTAAAACTGAACCGTCAGGACAGGCTCGGAACTAGCTGCGGAATCATTTCTCCGAAGAGAGCATAAAACAAAGCGCGAACCAACAGAGGGAAGGTGGAAGAGAAACTCACAAATTCTCTCTCTCTCTCTCTCTCTCTCTCCTATATTTTCTCATTTCCTTTCTTGCATAACAGAGAGATTCATCGTCTTCTTTGTTTCGCATTCTTTTCCTGAGAATAATCCATCCGTCGTGATCTTCGTCAAAATTTCATAAACTTGGTAGTTTTCCATTTTTCTTGAATTGGCGTCGGATGTTACAGATATTTCATTATTTATATTAGTTTTAGGATTTGATTTCTGTTTTTGTGGTATGTTGGAGGTAGATTAATGGCTGCAGAGCAAGCTTTTCCGTTCTCCGTCACCTCTCTGGTTGAAAATGTTCTTCAACAGCATCAAGCCTGTTTAAGCGACGTCGGGTTGGCTTCCAGGAAGGCTGAAGAAACTTGTACGTTTTGTTCTCTATTCCTGTTTCTTGATAGGGATTAGTTTAATTCTTAAATTTTGTGCTTCTTACTCTTGTTGTTTGACACTAGATATCGATTCTTTATTTTCTTTATTGTGAATCATGTTTTTGGGATTCATTAACATTTGGAAAATTGAATAGCCATTTAAAGTTGTGCAAAGCTCAGTATCCAGATTGAAACTACGTGAATATATCGTGCCGGGTGGTTTCAATGTTTTCCCATTCGTAGTGATTAGTTTTCCCGCGTATCATCATCTGGTTGCCTCAAACTAGGGAACATACATAATTTTAAAGCCATGGGTTGGTTCATGCATTCATTTGACAATGAATCAATAAGAAAATTACCTCCAATTAGCATTAGTACTTCAATCTTCCGGTACTGTAGATCATTTGAACTTCTAAATCTACAAACATATGCTTTGTGGATAAAAAATTTGCAAAAGTTTCTTAGTTTCCAGATTATACTTTTTTTATAGTTCGTTCAGCATTGCTAGTTGTGTTACAATTGAACAAGTTACTAAAGTTTATGCACTATTTTATAGCCTTGAGAAGGTATGAAGCAGCAGGGTGGCTGAGAAAAACAGTTGGAGTTGTCGGAGGTAAGGACTTACCAGCAGAGCCTTCTGACGAAGAATTTAGACTCGGATTGCGTAGTGGAATAATCCTTTGCAATGTTCTAAACAAAGTTCAACCTGGATCTGTGCCAAAGGTCTAATTAAGCCTCTTTGTTTATATTAGTCATTTATTTCTCTGTTGGTGATATTTGTCTCTCTTGCTTTCTTTTAGGTAGTCGAAGGTCCCATTGATTCTGCTACTATCCCCGATGGAGCAGCACTATCTGCATACCAATACTTTGAAAATGTTCGAAACTTTCTTGTAGCAATGGCAGAAATGGGGATTCCAACCTTTGAAGCATCTGACCTGGAACAGGTGGGTGCTTAAACTTGGCCAAAGAGAATTTCATGTATGACTTTGTGAATGATGTTACATTTTTATGTGTCTATCTCGTCAGGGAGGTAATACTGCAAGGATTGTGAAATGCATTCTGGCACTTAAGTCATACAGTGAGTGGAAACAGGGAGGTGGACATGGTTTGTGGAAATTCGGGGGTAATTTAAAACCACCTATATCTGGGACAAATCTAGTGCGAAGAAATTCAGAACCCTTTATGAGTGCTTTTAGAAACTTGACATCCGGCGGGAAGTCCTTAAAGAGTCCGTCCTGTGAGTTGATGTCTCAATGTGATCACAGCGATGAAATTAATGGAGTCAGTGAGCTTTTTACTCTTTGCTCTTTCATCATACTAACTTACATTGTACAAAAAAGTAGAGAGAATGAGCTTGATTTTCTGATATGCAGTGCTCCTCCCATTCTATGAACATGTTAGTACATGAACTTCTTTCTGATAAGAAGCAAGAAGAGATCCCGGCTGTAAGTTCTTCTGTGTTGGTCTTATTGAATTCTCTATTTATTTATTCTTTCAGACCTTAAGAGCTAGAATCTATTTCAGATGCTTGTGGCAATTTATGTTTACAGGTAGTGGAATGTATGCTAAATATAGTCATGGAAGAATTCGAGCGTCGCCTATCAACACATGTTGTGGTAAGTGATTGGAATTTCTGCACAACCTTCACAGCTAAGTCTTTTAAGAATAAGACTTAGTTACAATAACTGCTCATGGCAGTTAACTAACTACCTTCAGTCGTTACGACTACTAACTCAGCTCCCCTTAACTCCCTTTCTTTAACTCCTTTCTTCCGGCTATAAGTCAAAAGGATTTCCGGCTTATCAGTAGGTAGCTACAATCATAACAGGGTAAAAAAAAAACGATAGAACCGTGATCTATATTTCAAATTAAGAACCTAATTTGTCTAGTATTATAAGAGCAACTTTGATAGAAAAGCTTTTTATCATGAAATGCTGTAAATTTTGATGAGTTTTATGGTAAATGGCTTTGTGGATAGATGAAAGCTACCTCCAAAGATGTGGCAGAGTCTAGAACTGAGAAGTCTCTCTTCAATATTTCTGGAGACATTAATGTAAATTTAGTTTGTTTTCCTAGAGAAAACTACAGCATAAAACCCAATTAGGATATAGAACCCTTTTCAGTTCAGCGTGATGAGATGATATACTGATGTTTTATTCACGTGCTGGCGATTAAAAAGGTAGATAAAGCTTCTGAGCTAAGCGAAATGGACAATTGTGATGATCATATGTCTGGTGAAATCGAGCCATCAAAAAAGCAAATATTGATTGAGCAACAACAAAGAGATATAAAGGTTTTCAATCCTAGTTTACTTAGCAACATATAACCAATCAATTCTCCAGAGATAACTATCTTCTGAATTTCTGATGCTATATTTTGAAGGAATTGAAACATAATCTTCATAGTGCGAAAGTGGGTCTCCAATTATTGAAGACGAAGTATCATGAGGAGTTCAACAGTCTAGGTACAAATCACTCCAAGTCCTGTATACTTTTTCCTTTTCAATTATTGAAGAACTTATTTTTCTGCTATAGGTAAGCATCTCCATGGCCTAACTCATGCAGCCTCTGAATATCAGAGAGTAATTGAAGAAAACCGCAAGCTATATAATCAAGTGCAAGACCTGAGAGGTAGGAAATTAAAGTTTTCTTTTAAGATTGCCAATTATGCTAATTTGCTCATAGATTCAAATGGTTAAATACCATGCTAATGCTATATGTCTTATCAGGAAATATAAGAGTGTACTGCAGAGTGAGGCCCTTCTTACCTGGGCATTTTAATCGTGCGAGTACCATTGATCACATAGAAGAAGGAAATATTATTATAAACACCCCGTCGAAATATGGGAAGGAGGGTAGGAAAGCTTTCTGTTTCAATAAAGTATTTGGACCACGAGCTACCCAAGGTTGAGCTAGTTATCAACACGGCTTTCCCCTGTTTTCATGATATCTTTACTTTTTTAACGTTACTTTCATTGCGTGCAGAGGAAGTATTTGCCGATACTCAACCTTTGATTCGGTCTGTTCTTGATGGCTACAATGTATGTATATTTGCTTACGGTCAAACCGGATCGGGAAAAACTTACACTATGGTAAATATATAATATCTTTCCAACTTTTTTGTTTTTTTGTTAACTTATTGGCTATTCTATGTGACTCCTTGTTTTATGGTTTTTTTTTTTTTATCAAATTCAGACGGGACCAAATGAGCTTACAGATGAAACTTTGGGCGTAAATTATAGAGCATTAAGCGACTTTTTTCTTCTGCTAGAGGAAAGAAAAGAAACAATGTCTTATGATATATCTGTCCAGATGCTTGAGATATATAACGAGCAAGTTAGAGATCTCCTTGTGATGGATGGTGCAAACAAAAGATATCCTTTATAGTTCTTATTTTTTTTGTTTATGTTATTTAATTTTAATAAATGAAGCTTTTGTTGTTCACATGTTCTTAACTCCTAAAAACACTAGAGATACGTAATCATTCTCAAAATGGACTTAATGTACCAGATGCATCCCGTATGCCTGTTTCTTCATCCTCTGATGTTATACACTTCATGAACCTTGGTCATAGCAATCGTGCAATGAGTGCTACTGCCATGAATGATCGGAGTAGTAGATCTCATAGGTGCACCTGATACACTTGCATTCTAAACTGATATTTTCTTGAAAATAAATTTTTCTATGGAATATTGTTCTTATTATAGTATTTGGTCTCTAAATTGATGTAATATTTCTATGTTTTATCTGTTATCAGCTGCTTAACTGTTCATGTTCGAGGACGAGACTTGACATCTGGATCCATTATTCATGGTTGCATGCATTTGGTTGATCTGGCGGGAAGTGAAAGGGTTGACAAATCTGAAGTAACGGGAGATCGATTAAAGGAAGCACAATATATCAACAGATCTCTTTCTGCACTTGGAGATGTCATCTCCTCCCTTGCTCAAAAGAACTCGCATGTTCCCTATAGGAATAGTAAACTTACACAGCTTCTCCAAGATTCTCTTGGTACTTATTTTCACTATCTTTACTTTAATGTAGCTGAAATATCATGCATAATTGTCTTACTTGTGACTCTTTTATATATTAGGAGGACAGGCCAAGACACTCATGTTTGTTCATGTAAGTCCAGAGCCTGAAGCAATCGGAGAAACAATTAGTACATTAAAATTTGCTGAGCGGGTATCCATGGTTGAGCTTGGTGCTGCTCGAATCAATAAGGATACCAACGACGTGAAAGAGCTCAAAGAACAGGTTTTAATTTTTGTTTTCCACAAATTATTTTGCAGTTCTATGAAAATCATCGACTGATTATGGTTGAATGAAAAATATATGACCATGTTCACTTTTTCTTTCTTGTTTTCTTTCTAGATTGCAAATCTTAAGGCAGCCTTGGGGAGGAAGGAGGCTGAAAGCCAGAACCTTTCGGGTCACTCACCAGTTATAGAACGAAATGGGAAGAAATATATTTCATGTCCAAGCTGGAAAAGTGTTGGAGATAGGCCCAGTGTTAAGAAGCAAGCAATGGATGATCTTGACATTACAGAGGTACAAATGGAGTCTCTTTAAACGAAATATAATATGTAACAAAAATCACATAATGACGGCTGAACTCCTTTAGAAAAGAATAGTAAAAGTAAAGGAGTGATCATGATATGGAACATGACGATGAAATTGTTGTTTGAGTAGCAATTGAGATTGAAAAATAAATCATGCATGAATATCATTACATTGCATTCTACATTTCAAGATGTCTTTTGCATGTTTACGATGGTTTTCAGGCTCAAGACTCTGCATTGAAGCCCAGAAGGAGGAGCTTAGATGTACAAGAAATGTTGAGAGACTCTCCTCCATTTCCACTAACTGAAATAACAGACATTAGTAGTAATATGGACGATGAAGATAAAGAATCTGTTTCAGGTGATTGGATTGACAAGGTCATAGTGAACAAGCAAGAAAGCACAAGTGGTGATGAAAACTCAATAGAACACTGGAACACAGAGAAAGTAAGATTGGTTGACATGAATGGAAGGCATCGGCTATTGAATTTATCGAGGATATATCCAGAAAATATGGAAAATAAATGTACATCGACCAAGAATAATCAAGATGATATTGATGATTCTGATGATCTTGATGCCACAACTAGTGATTCATCGGAAGCAGACATATCTTTTCAATCAAATCATGTCAAGGTCACAAATGGTTTAGCATTGAAAACAAAGAAAACTAATCAAAAGCAAGCTAGGATTGCAGAGACAAGGTATTGATTTTCACTTGCTATTATTAGTTGCTTTTTTTTGGGCACTGTTTTTAGCAAGTATAGTCAGTTCTTTGAGTCCTTTATGATTCCTTAAGACATTGAGAAACACCAAAGAAACTAGGAAATTCCTCAAGTACTAGCTTTTACAAATGTTGCTCACGCTAACTCTATTGAGATTTTCTCATACAATTTTCCTGATGAAATTAGGAGTCTAATCCCATCTCTGATTCCTCCAACTTCAAGAAAACTTCTCAATGGTGGTCTGAGCCAACAGCCACTGCACAGGCTCGGACGGCAAGCGAGTGCCGTGGAAGTCAAGCGAAAAGCCGGGAGTGCCAAATGAACTTAGCCTTACGAGCATTGGGGCTTCTTAGTTTATGTGATCTACATTAGTTCTCATTGTTTTTGTGCAATGCAATTAGCAGCTGAAATGTGAAGAAAGAAGAAATGGTCCAAAGAGGGAAGGTGTTGCAGAGTTGGACGTGTACACTTGGGTGGCTGAGTGGATAGACGTTTTCCACTTGTTTTAAGCTTCCAGCTGGCTCCGTCCAAATGAGTGGCTAGACCTAAATGGGTCCCACTTCAGCACATGGCCATGTCAGCATTTATTATTTGTTTATCGAAACATATCCGATCCATTCAGCTTTTGACATTTCTATCTCAATCTTGTCTTCATTTTTTCTCTTTTTTTTTTTTTGGCCTATCTGGGTTTTGGAAGTTGATTTCTGATCTTATTCTTGAGGAGAACCTCTCAATTGCAAGTGTTTTAAGTGATAAAGCAAAATCAATAATTTGAGTTTAAAAGCATGTGCGTGTAGAGAATAGACGCGGCGATAAGGGAATTTATGTAGTTCTTGCTTGTTCGAATGTTAGACCCAGATCATATGAATTATTTTCATTAAACACCTTGAATTGTACTTTTGTTATTGTTTAATTTAATAAAGCCATCATGTAAGAACACATGATGGAACATTCTAATTTTAACAAATCTAGTATATGGTGATTTCTCGGTTGTTTTTTCAATTTTTATTGATTCAACTAAAAGTGAATTAGAAATTAAAAAAAAAAAATTGTCACGGGTATTTTTCGTGATAAATTAATAGATTAAACAAGTAAAAGGGTAATTTGTCCGAAAAAAATTTGAAATTTATTTTGTGGAGCAAGTGTTCATATCTTATTTTTGGATTGTCGGGTGTAACTATTTTAAGCAGTAATAAATGTTTATAATCCGACCCTTAGATTGCAGAAATCAGAATAGCGTCAGCATTGGAAAGACTGCACCTTTGCACGAATTCCTCAAATACCAACAACCTCTCTCTCTCTCTCTCTCTCTCTCTAAAACTCTGTCCCTCCGAGGAGACAATTTAGCCATTGATCGAGCTCGGTCAGACTGGCATTTTCTGTTTCAAAGCTAGTACACCTATAAATCCGGCTCGCACCATTGCTAAATGTCCGATTCTTTCGTGTCGATCTGCTGCTGCCTCCCATTGTTCCTCTTTTGAGTAGCACGGTTCTTAATTTCTCTTCTTTCTTTCTGATTTTTCTTTGTTTTTAGTTGCATTCTCTCTCGTTTCACCACAATATGTCCTGTTGTTCACTATTTTTTTCCCACTTCAGTCGTGATATAATTGAATCCTAGTATTTTCAATTCTGGGTTAGTTAACTGATTTGGGATGGACCATTTTCTTCTGACCAGCCTGCGATTTCTTGCTGTTTTGAGTGTTAAGCGTTCTTTGTTCATGTTATATGTTATTGAACTGGTGCTTGAATTGGGGATTTTAAACCAGATGAAGTCTTTTTTATTTATTTTTATCAGAACGCTGCTACTCGACTTTCGTCTCTGCATGTACTATCAATTTTAATGGGTGAAGTTAGTGAAGGCCTATTTCGTTCCTTTGCATTATCAGGAATTCTGACGAGTACTGGAAATGCCAAAACATAGAAGGAAATGAACAGTATTGAAGAATCAAGAACGAGATCTCCTATCGCTCCCCTCGCAACCCTAATTGGTCGTGAGCTCAGGAAAGAGAAGATTGAGAAACCTTTCGTGAAGTGTGGACAGGCTGCTTTGGCTAAGAAAGGAGAGGATTTGTTTTTGATCAAACCTGAATGCCAAAGGATTCCCGGAAACTCGACGACATCATTTTCGGTCTTTGCGGTATAATTTCACCATTTATGTTCCTTTTTCTTACTTGTTGAAAATACTACATTTCTTGATATACTTGGTTTTAAGGATAGAAAGTGTACTGTTCTTGCTGTATTTGTCAAATTCTTCGAATTTGAAAGTTTCTGCAAAAGTACATGATACCTTGTTAGCCCTGCAGAGTGGAGTAGAGAGAAATATTCGAGTAGAAGGAGCTTAGCTTCTCCTAGATATCAGTTGTAATGGCTGCTGGAGTTTTTGATTTGCAGATATTTGATGGCCATAATGGCATATCAGCTGCTATATTTACAAAGGAGCATTTATTGGGTAATGTCTTGAGTGCGATTCCCCCGGGGATTAGTCGGGAGGAGTGGCTTCAAACTCTTCCCCGTGCAATGGTTGCAGGTTTTGTGAAAACAGACATAGAGTTTCAGCAAAAAGGCATGTTGAAGATTTCCTTTTTGCTAAATCAATTCATCTATCATTTTCTTGTTGGTCTGCATCGACATTCTTGTTTTGTTCATCACAGGCGAGACATCCGGGACTACTGTCACGTTTGTCATTGTTGATGGGTGGACTATTACTGTCGCATCTGTTGGAGATTCTCGGTGCATATTGGACACCCAAGGAGGCGTGGTTTCTCTTTTGACCGTCGATCATAGACTGGAAGAAAACGAAGAGGAGAGAGAGAGAGTTACTGCTAGTGGGGGTGAGGTGGGAAGGCTCAATGTTTTCGGGGGCAACGAGGTTTATAGTCTTATCTCTGTCTTGTCCGTCCATTCATGACAATAATACGTATTTGATGCGAAGTGAGCCCGAAAGGAATAATCACGAGTCTAACAACAATGCCAAGACTCAGACCATTACCTTAATTATTTGGCATTTGATTTCTTACTTTACTTATGTTGTTCATAGGTTGGTCCCCTCCGTTGCTGGCCTGGTGGATTATGTCTTTCTAGGTCCATCGGAGACACAGATGTGGGAGAGTTTATTGTTCCAATACCCCACGTTAAACAAGTAAAGGTGACTTCCTCTTGTCCTGCTGTTTTATGGTTATGTGATTTGTCACCTTGCATCTGACTTACAATGGTGATTCAGCTTTCAAAAGCTGGTGGACGCCTAATAATAGCTTCTGATGGAATATGGGACGCATTATCTTCCGATACGGCTGCCAAGTCTTGTCGCGGTTTACCTGCAGACCTCGCTGCAAAGTTAGTTGTCAAGGTAGAGCTAATTTCGTCTTGTTATGTTAAATAAATTAAGAAGAAGATGCATAACTTTCTGATATTTTCAGGAGGCTCTAAGATCAAGGGGTCTTAAGGATGATACAACTTGCTTGGTTGTTGATATTATCCCATCAGATCATTCTATTTTACCGTCAACACCCCGGAAGAAGCAAAGTATATTCGATTCACTTATTTTCGGAAAGAAGTCTCAGAATTCAATGACCAAACCTGGAAATAAGCTCTTTGCTGTTGGAGCTGTTGAAGAATTGTTTGAAGAGGGTTCTGCAGTGCTTGCGGAGAGGTCAGTCTAGCATACTAGGTTTTGAAATGTAAACAGTGGCTGATTCGATTCGTATTTGTGAAGTGAGTCTGAAAAAACAGATGGAGTAGGACTATTGTTTTGCTTTTCTATTAAACTTTACATACTTTTTTCTACGAAATTATGCTGCTGCTGTTTTGGGTTTGATATCGTAGACTACAGTATTCGGGTGTATTTTACTTGTAGCTGATCAAGGGGTTTTAACGTCTGAGTTTCATCTTTCATCTCGAGTGTTAAACTTTCTCCATTCTATACAAAAATGCAGGCTAGGCAAGGATAGAAACTCAGGAATTTTCAAGTGTGCGGTCTGCCAAGTGGATCAATCCCCAAATGAAGGCTTATCCGCAAACTCAGGTCCTTTCTTTTCACCATCGTCGAAGCCTTGGGAAGGTCCTTTTCTATGTGCCAATTGTCGAAAGAAGAAAGATGCGATGGAAGGGAAAAAGCCAAGCAAGACGTGAAGCCTCGGTAATATCGTGTAACTTGGCATATATATTCAATTTTTTTCCGCTGGTAGTGTGAGCATGATTCAATTCGATTCTCAATTATGATTGCTAGAGATTTATGTAAGAACCGAAGATGAAATATAAAGAGTTGAGTAAAGATTACTTAGGAGTTTGTCTTTTTTGGCTTTGTGGGTGGTTATAAGTAAGGAAATGGGAGAAAGAGGAGATTATTGAAGATTATCTACAGCAAACACTGCCTAGAGTGGTTTATTTTCGAGTATTAACTAGTAAACTCGTAAGTTTCCTGAGTTGGCTCTCTAGTTTCACACATGGGTGGTGAAGCAATAATGGAGAGAGAAAGGGTGAGAGTTGAGCTTTCTACTAGCTCAGAAAAGATCGCGAAGGAGAAGACAATTTCAGAGAGAAAAGTTTCTCACACACTGTTATTTCGTGTATTCATGTTTTTACACTTTCCCATCTAGGTTTTATACAAGAAAGAAGCACACTAAGTGCTCATACATGTCTCTAACATATCGGGTACTTACAGTCCAAGGAATAACAGAATTGCATCTGTTTTCTGTCTCCAGAAACTCCAATCTGTGAGATTGGAGAGAGAAGGGTGTGGGTGTTCAACAGTGAGTTATGATGATGAAGCTTATTGCAGTAATATTAGCTTTAAACAAAAACGAGAATCCAACATGTAAATTACAAGTTTTAGAATACATTGAGAATAATATTACAAAGCTATTTTTCAAGTCTATATTTCATCCAAACACAGCATATCACGCTTGGAAACGTATGAAGGAGAAGAAGAAGATACCCGTGGACTAGGAGGGTGGAGTGTGGGTAGGTTACAGCTTCCAGTAAATGCCCATCCAATGAAAAACGCCACAAATTAGACCCCAAAATAGAATTTCTGCGAATATCACGTACAGAAGAATGCCTACTCTTGTTGAATGCCAAACCCCAATAAATATATGCTTCTTCACCCAATAGATCTGCCACATGCAAAACGATCCCCAATCAACACCCGTGAAACCCAATCCAGCACTGCTAAAAACATTCAACAACCGGTATTCCAATTCCAGTCGTATTTGGTGATGAATGCATGAAACTCGTCAAATCAAAAAAAGAAGGAAAAGCTAATAGTTTCATAGATAAACAAACCAGAGTATTGTGGGGGTCATTATAGTACCACCCATTAATAAAGCCAGCAAAGATGCCTTCAGCAGCCATGACATAGACAAGCATCGCATTCTTGCCAATCCATTCGAATAGTAGAAACCCATACCTCAAACCCCAAATGTCAACCTGCATGATAAAAATATTAATCCTGTGTTTGAATATTGCAAAATGAGTATCGGGAGAATGTGAATTACTATCTTTGTGTATGTGTGTGTGCTTATTTGTAAGCCTCGTAAACAAACCGGCTGGGTCAACAAGGCCCAGGTCGAGCCTTGGCCTGAATCAAGGTCTGAGCTTGTTATTTTTCCATCAGCATTGCACCGCTCGAATTTCAGCGCCATGTTGCTCTTTACAAAACCGGCCCGCAAGACGACAAGCTGAATGAAGCTCATGGACCGACAAACCAGCATGGTCTGAGGTCAGGTCGAACCAGACCAAGCCTAAAAAAAATATTCAAGCCGGCCTGCAGGCAACGGGGTGTATGCATACATCTATAATATCTGTGCATATATTAGCACAAATTTTGGGTATGCTTGCATGACTATATCATGTCTTTCATGATTGTATCATGTCTTTATGTTATCTATTATCAGTATGTTTTCGTTCTGCATGTATCTATGCATGCATGTATGGAAGTTATGCATGCATGTTTGTATGAGAAAGTAGAATCCAAATGAGAGTCGTAGATTAAATTTTGACTACCAAAGTGTAGAAGGCCGAGAAAACCAATGATGCAGCTCCAGATGTCACACATACATAGCTGAAAGTGTACAACTGTTTATTTATCGGAATTGCTGCCATTGTAAATAAAAAATTGCACAATTAGGATAAACGATAAACAAAAAAAATTGCTTGAATTTGTTCTTTGCTCGCACCGTGAGTAAAATGAAGTGAAATTCCCAGAACGAGGAGGCAAGAGCCCATCAGAATCCAATGCTTTAGTCGAGTTGAATGATCCTATGATCATAATTAAAAATTCAAACAGATCTTATCCGAGAGAAACGTCAAGAATCTAAAAAGCAAACGAAACAAACCTTAAAGTGTATGATAATGTGTCCAAAATGCACTCCAATTATAGTAGAGAGAATTGAAGCAATTGAGCTGCAGTCAAAAACATAAATTATGATCAGCCTTGAACAACTTCTCAATGTCTAAAATTATTCACCAAAAGTTGATTAACGTTAATGACAACATTCTTGTAATGATTTTAAATTGAAGCATTTGTGAATTTTATCCTAGAGTAGAACAAGATATCCAATTATACAATTCACAAAAGACACAAGAAATTTTAAGAAAGGAGTACGAGAGAATAAGGGCAATAGAGTTTTTTTAAAAAGTTACATGACTTTAAGGATAGTTGAAAAGACATCTTTGGATAAGATGAAACTGTCTTTAAAAATAGTTGAAAACAACATATATTTAAACATATTTCCAAAAACTATGTATGTTTTTCTTTTGTTCAGAAAATAAATTAAATTCAAATAAATTGTTTCTTGATTTTTTCAAGAACAATTTTTAAAACAACTTTTCAAATCTCTTGATGAACATATATCACGCTAAGTAATTCATGCATAAAACCAGTTACTACTGATGAATCACGGCTTCTTCATCAGTTTTAAATACCTGCATTGAGTATTACAAGCTCTAGAAGGAAAAAATGAAATGAATTGATCTCGTTCTTTCATCATATTAGACAACTCTGATCCACATAACAGACCTCAAAATTCCTTCAGGTTCAAAGGGGGCATGACACCATGAAGGAGCATCATTTCGGAGAGGTCCCTCATATGGAGAATTCTCAGTGCAAGCCTGCAACACTTTAAATTTAGATAATTAGATATTTTCAGAATAATAGTTATATGAACTTTGCTGCAATTTGAACACAAATCAATCGTTACAAACTTTAGATCTCCTCCAAGCTGGATGATGGTACATGTGATTTAATCCCAGAATTTCTCTGTCAATATATCCCACTGCATTACAAGGAGGATCCAGTTTTCCTCTTACCCCACAGGTTACCTATTTTCCACAGAACTATCATGAAAAACCACATAGACTTCTGAAAACAAAATATAGTGAATCAAAAATCTCAAAACTCTCGTTTTGTTCTAAAAATACATCATCTAGGATTCTCATGGCCCTTTGATCACCAATCAATGATATTTTATAGCTGTCAATGATGTCTATTAACTTTGGCTTGACATAAAAAGTAAATTTTGGTGGCAGAGGAGTTCATTTATTGATTCTGGAAGATTATGAGCAACAAAGGCTTACACTGAAAATTTCCCCATAATCAGGAGCATCTTTTTGATGAACTTTGAATTGCCAGTCGGGAACATAAGTTCCATAAAGTACAGCCAAGTAAATAATCAGAACGCATGCTCCCACAAGCCTAAAATTTTATAAAAAAAAAATTGTTGTCAGTGAAAGAAAAAGTAATAATTTTCAGTTAGAATTGAACGTCATAAGGGATGATGAACTTGCCAATGCCATGTGTACGACTTGAATATAGAGAAATGATTGGGAGCTAGATCTTCGGGTTGTGTTTTTCGTGAAAAAATTTCCACCAATGCGACTATAAAATATGCCAGAGCAATTCTCTAACAATGAAACAAGAGATTATTGAATAGTCTCATGTCTCTAATGAACAATTTTACACGAACATAATGTCACCTGGAGAATGCCACACCACCTTATCATTTTCATGTCAACACCATATGTTAGATTATCAGGAGCATGTGAGAAACCTCCTACACAACATGATTAATGAAAAGGTTGTACAATTAACGTAAAATCTGAAGCTTTTCCTCATTTACAATAAGATTAAGAAAGATGTGTGAAGGGAGAAGAAATAGAGAGAGAGAGAGAGAAGTTGAATTCATGAATTGAAGCTAGAATCATAAACTATCACATTCTTAAGCCTTTCAAATCAGATAACATACCGGTGCTTTTCTAAATATCAAAAGTTCCAGATTCTGGCATGTGTCCACACTTTTTGAGTAAAAAATAAAGGTGTCAAAATAATCTCTAACGAGAAGTTACCTTGCAATAAAACACCCCAAAAGAGAAGCTTCAAAGTTCGAAGAATAACCTTTCTAAGAGCTATGGCCTTGCTAGGAATTCTCTGACAGAAACGAAAATAATTGATCATGAAATAATAGTAAACACTTGATTACATTCTAGATAAGAATATTTATAAAAAAAATATAAAAAAGAAAAGAAAAGCAACCTTGAGGGCGAATGCAATGGCCATTCCAACTATGAACAAAAAGAAGGGCATCACGAAATCAGCTAGATTGCATCCGTTCCATGGTGCATGCCCCATCTTCGGCCATTCTCCTCCAGCATCGTCAACCAAGATCATCAACTACAGTTCCAAAAGCTGAACTCTAAGAATCTCAAATTAAGATTTTACCTAAAATTAGCCGTAACTTTAATACATCCAGCACTAGCCCACCGACAGCCCAAAAGGTTTTGAACACGAAAACTTACAAATCACTAGCTTTAAGATACCAACTAATTGAGCATCATTTATCAAACTTTCATGATCCATTAAGCTGAGGAGAGAAATTGGAGCACTTTCTGAAAATAGATGAAAAAAAAATGGAAGTACCGCGACAGTAAGACCTCGAAAGATGTCTAATGACGAAAGTCGCCGAGTTGTGACGGACTTAGAGACCGAAATATCGGGGTCCGTTACGATCAAATGATGTTGGAGGGAGTGAGAAGGATCGGCTTTGATTTCGGCCATCGAGCTCACTGGTCTGCAGAGGATGAACGAAGAAGTTTGAAGTCTCCTCCCAAGCTACTTAGCTTCCGCTTTAGTAATTTTCGAAATCAAAGTCAGCTGACACCTGCATCTGCTTCTCGTCTCTCTCAATTTTCTAATCGTCAAAAAACCAACCATATTTTGAGTGAACCGGATTAACCCTACTCTGATGTATTCCTTCTGGATTTGAAGCGGTTTATTTTCTTAATAATATTGTATTATTTATTATTACCAAATAAGTTAGTGAGTCAAGAGAAAGAATAAGTGAGTTGTAAGAAAATAATAAGAGAGAAGTAGTGAAAAAATGAGAGAGTATAAGTGAGAAAGCGGGAGTGCTCTGGGTTGACTCTCGAGAAGAGGAGATAATCGATTCTTGTATTCGGGACAATGTTGTGCGTGATGCTGCAATATTGCGGAAAACTTCTACGTTGATTCTTGAATAAAATTCGTTGTTAGAATTTGGTGTTGTGGACATAAGACGGTTTTGACCGAACTACGTAAATTCTTATGTCTTAATTTCTACTTTTGCTCTTCTATTTTGGTTTTGATTAATTCTCGCAATGTGATTATTGTTTAGTTAATGTTTTGATATATGATGTCATAAATAGCAGCCTTACTAGTCAAAAGTGAGGATATACATTATAGTTTATATTTTTTAGAACATAATATACAAGTTATGGTACAATTTTACTTTATAATACTATGCAATATGCTGACATTTAATATTTATGATAAAATGTGTTTTTGGTCCTCGTAATTTTATGTATGTTTCCATTTGGTTCTTAAAATTTAAATTGTCTCGTTAAAGTCTTTATAGTTTTGATTTTGTTTTAAATGGTCATTCCGTCTATTTTAACAGTTAAATTTAACGAAAATAATACGTGGTCACGAGTGTTTTTCTAGTAACTCTCCCTCGCCCTCTCTACAAAATATCTACTTTCTCGCTCTAAAGCCAGTTTTACAATGGCTTGGTTTTCTAACCCAATTGCCAAAGCGCGCAAGGGTCTTTTTTGGTTCGGTTCAAAAAAATAATTCATTTAGTTGCTCACGTGGTTTCCTGACACAAAAATTTAAGCCACGAACGGAATGGTCATTTAAAAATAAAATTGAAACCGCAAAGACTTCAACAAGACAATTGGATAAAATACAATTTGTATTCTATCGTTTGAGTCATTAACAATTTAGACTTCAATCTAACTTTTACGACAAATTAAATCTTAACATATTACCCGTTAGCGATTTAGACATTATCATTAAAATTTTTGACTTTGACATGCCAACACATGTGCCTAACTTAACAAAAATTCTAACAAGCTCTAAATCGTGAATGGATGATAAGTTAAAATTTAATTAGTCAGAAAAAATAGATTAATGTGACGGCCCCCGACCCGTTCGGGGACGAGGAGCCATTACTCTAGGACATTTCAAAACGGGGACTATTTTTTTTTATTATTTTTACCAGATAGAAAACAGAACTGAACTTTTAAGAGTAAAACCTTAAAACTTAACAGAGAAGGAAAACATTTTCGGGATTTGGAATCAAAACAGAGAAAAAAAAAAAGAAACAGTTAAAAACTAGACTATAGAATGAATGGCAGAAGGAGAGCAGGAAGACTGGAAGCAAGGAGAAATGAAACAGTGCAATCGGTGGATATAATAAGACAAAAGTGAACAGTGATCGGTGGATGTAAACTACAACAAGGTAAACAAAGCAATCGGTGGATGTGAACAGTGCAATCGGTGGATATAATAAGACAAAAGTGAACAGTGATCGGTGGATGTAAACTACAATAAGGTGAACAAAGAAATCGGTGGATGTGAACAGTGAAATCGGTGGATATAATAAGATAAAAGTGAACAGTGATCGGTGGATGTAAACTACAATAAGGTGAACAAAGAAATCGGTGGATGTGAACAGTGATCAGTGGATGTAAACTACAACAAGGTGAACAAAGAAATCGGTGGATGTGAACAGTGCAATCGGTGGATATAGTTTTAAACCTCAAAATCGATTAAAAACACATGATTTTGAACATGTCTGAAAACACGACAGTAACTTAAGAAAATCCAGCTGCATGGACAACTTTAAAACCAGAAGCCATCCATGCACAGACCAACAGAAAATATTCCAAACGATTCCAGAATACTTCAAAACATGAATTCAACTGTCAAATACAGAGATTTTAAACAGCAACAACAGAACCTATACATTGTTTTTAAATCTCAGGAACTGAACAGAATTTGACATATATTTCCAGAATTTTCCCAAAAACAGAAGTTTTTCTTTTTAAGACATACACAAAACACAGAACTTAAAACTTTACTCTTTCAGTCAGGAATATGTCTGGTTGCCACAACCACCCTGAGAGCTCAAACCACCAGCCACCTATTCATCAGACTGAGGTACAAAGTCCTCATTTTCGGGTTCAGTACCTACATCAGGAAGTTCACCTATGAGTCTAAAACTCAGTAAGAACATAATACAGATGCAGTAATGCAAAATGCTATGCATGCGGTTTTCAGAATACAGTGACAAAACATTACATTACGTTTCAGTGGCAGAGGGGTATAAGTGGGGCTTATAGGAGAACTGGCAAGTGCACGACAGACACATAACAGATTTACAGATAACAGAAAACAGAACAGAACAGACGAAGCTGTACAGTAGGCCAGTCCCCGTCCCGCACTTAACCAATACATTTCAGTCAGATTTTATCTTGCTTAGTTTCAAACCGTGTACAGAAAACAGTTTTGCATGAACTTTCGGGAAAAACGTGTATGCATGATCGAGTGCAGTGCTTCAACTTAAACAGTAGAGAACAACAACTAAAACAGAAACATGACAGGAATCACAGAACATAACTCTAATCCTTCTACCCAAAACACCTGACAGAAGTAATTCCTAGTATCTCCTTGATGTAGGGCCTTAAGGGCCAACCTACAGATATGAACTTACCTGGTTGCTGCAGAGTTGATATTCTTGATCGTCTCGGTAATGCACGAACCTAAACATGCATGCAAAGAAAATGAACAAAGCTGCAAATGCTAACTAATAACTTAGTAGAAAATGCAACAAGCTCCATTCACGCCTCTAGAAAACAAACTAATGTGTTTTCATGAAATGACAGTGAGTTTTCACCAAAGTTTCACACCCGAAACTTCAGCAAAAACCCACATTTTAACTGGTCTAAATACGTTAGCATGAGCAGGTATTTACCTTAGGCAGAAAGCAAGGAAAAAAAACCTAGGAGATCGAAGGTGCTTCGATGGATTTCGTCGCCTGGCCGAGAGGAAACAGAGATGTGCTTCACGCAGGAGTGAAGAGAAGAGAAGAGGAAGGGAGAGAAAAGGGTGTTGCTTCTCCAGCAAGTTGACAGGTGTCACTCAACTATTGGTTTTCTTTCACCAACCTTAATTCCCTCCCAATTTACCCTTCCATCCATTTCCAACTAACTTGTTTTGTTTAGTTAGCCATTAGTTCGGTTCTCCCCTCACTAAATGCTTCAATTACAATAAAATAGTTATTGTATTTATGACAATTTAGATTCATACAATAATTCAACAGATTATTACACGGCCAAAATGCCGGGTGTTACAATTAAGGTCGAAATAATTTAAATTTCTAGGAATGAACTCAAACAAATATTATATTATGATGCCTAAAAACATATTTTACCATAATATTATGAGTTGGTGGCAATTTAAAATTATAAGCTAATTACAATTTTCATATTTTATTCTGCATAATTTCACACATACATTTTAGTAACTTCACCTTAAAAAATTTATTGCTTGAAGAAAAATCAATTTGAAGATTTGAAAATTTTGAAGTATAATTCAAATAATTATTGTCAATAATTTAGAAAAATAATGTCTAAAATGTTAGGATAATTAGCAATTTGAATCATAAACTTTAGAGATCTAATATTTGATATCTTAAATTTTAATTTTTGATATTTTAAATTCGATACTTTATTAATTTATATAAGAAAATGTTAATTCTATGGCTCTCTAACCCAAGGACACGTGTATGTATTTTGTGTTAGAGGATGCTTTGTACAGTGTAGTTACTCTAGTTTAGTTACTTTTCTCTTTTTTCGATGCTCTAGTTTAGTTATTTTTCTCTTTTTCCGATGCTCATTATGAGCTCCACAAGATGTACATGTAAAACTCAAGGGCTCATTTGAAAATATACTGAAAAGGATTCAAACAACTTCTCTCTGCTACCGCCATTGCTCTCCGTCTTCTTCTCCTTCATCTCTTTCATCTTCTTCACTCTTCTCTTCTTCATCTCCAGTAAGAAAAATCAACTTGGTATGTAGCACCCGGCCTTTTTGTATGTAATAATTTTCCGACCCATTTCTCGGGATTAATATTATATTATTACAAAGGAATGTTTTGGTTGAATTGTTGGAATAAATAGTGGAGAACTAAACTAATGTGTAACTAAACTAATGTGTAACTAAACATTACACTAAGTTAAAATGCATGGAAGGGTAAATTGGAGAGAAATTAAGGTTGGTGGGAGAAAGCCAATGGTTGAGTGACATCTGGCGACTTGGTGAAGAAGCTAAGTTCTTCCTCCTACGTGAAACCCTCACTTCTCATCTGTTTCTTCCCGCTGCTCTCTGTTCTCTCTTCCTGACGATTTTGACAAAGCACCAACACTTTGTTTTCTGGTTTTTCTTCTGTTTCCTTCAACCAAGGTAATCATCTATGGAAGTTATTGATTTTGGACAAGATTAATGTGAGTTTTCACTGGGGTTTAGGGTTATTACTTCTGTGAAAACTCACTGTTTTGGATGAAGATACGTTAGTGTGTTTTCCTAAAGAGTTGAAATGAGCTTGCTGCATTTTCTACAAGTTATTTGTTAGCATTTGCAGCTTGTTTGATTTCACTACATTGCAGCAAACAGGTTCGAGCATTTCCGAGACTTTCCAGCTAACTGCATCGAGGAAAACAGGTAAGTTCATAACCGTAGGTTGGCCCTTAAGGCCCTACATCACAGAGGTACTCGGGTTCCTGTTCTGTCGGGTAGTTTTGGGTAGAAATGTTATAGCTTCTGCTCAGTTTGTGCTCTGTGTTGTCTGTTCAGTTCACGTTCTGAGTTGTCTGTTTTCTGTCTCACAATATGCCCTGTTATTTCTAATGACTGCTGTTATAGGTTCAGGCACTGAGAATGTCATGCATACACGTTTTACTGAAAATCCATGCAAAACCGATTTTTGTACACTGTTTGAAACTAATAAGATAAAATCCGACTGAAATGTACCAGGTTAAGTGCGAGACGGGGACTGGCCCCAGAACTGTTTACTGTTTACTGTTTACTGTACTGTATCCCTGAATGTGCCTGATAGTGCACCCTCCCCCTCCCCCACTGTTTGCCAGTTCCCCTATAAGCTCCACTTAATTTTACTGCCACTGTAACTAAATGCTCTGTACTGTCACCGTATTCTGAAAAACTGCATGCATAGCATTTTGCATCACTGCATACCGATTATGTCTTACTGAGTTTTAGACTCATAGGTGAACTCTCTGATGTAGGTACTGAACCCGAAATCGAGGATCTTGTTCCTCAAAATGATGATCTAATGTAGAGGGTGGATCGAGCTCATGGGGTGGTTGCTGCAGCCAGACATGTTTTCTGTTCAGAGGTTTCTGTAAAGTTTTTCTGAAATCCTAATTTTTGTGTTAAATACTCTGTAGAAAACTCATCTTTTGGTAAACTCTGTAATTATATGTTAAGTCTTGTACTGTCCCTCAGATTTTGAAACAATGTACAAGTTCTGATGTTTCAGTTTTAGAAACCACTGTATTTGACAGTTAAGTTTATATTCTAAAGTATTCTGAAATTTGTTTGGAATGTTTCTATTAGTTCATGCATGGATGAATTCTGGTTTTGGAACTGTCCATGTAATTTTATTTCCTTGAACCTGTAAATTTTAAAGTATGTCTTACTGATCTTCAGATTTCGAAATACTGTATAGATTCTGTGTCAAAGTTTTCAAAACTGCTGTATTTGACAGTTGAACTCATGTTCTGAAATGTTTTAGAATATTTTCATGTCTTAAGAATTGCATGGATGGTCTCGAATTTTAGAGTCATCCATGTAGTCTGTTTTCCTTAAATCTGTTAGTTGAGATCCGTCATCTGCAAAGTGCTTCAAAATTTTTATTTTGAATCGGGTTTTGAAGGTCTGAAACCCTTATGTCTTCTATTTGATGCTCCCTGCTCGTATGTCCCCCTGTAAAAGTTGTAAATTTTGCCTTCAAAATTATGTCTTCCGGCTGACGTCACCCAAGTCTTCCGTCCAGTGTATTTATGTCTTCCGGCTAATGTCAGCATAAGTCTTCCGCCCAGTTCAAAACTCCGTCTTCTGGCTGACGTCACCCAAGTCTTCCGCCCAGTGAATATGTCTTCCGGCTGACGTCATCCCAGTTTTTCCGCCGGTATAATGCTTATATCTTCCGGTTGACGTCATCCATCTTCCGGCTGACGTCATCTCCTCATCCGATCTCAGTTACTGTCTGTGTCTTCCGTCTGACGTCACCCATCTTTCAGCTGACGTCACCACCTCTTCTGTCCAGTTTTACTCAGCCTCTTTCGCTGAATACTGTTCGTCTTTTGTCGTATCCGAATCCACCGATAGCTCTAGTCTTCCGGTTGACGTCATCTCCGCTTCTGTCTTTGCATTTACATCTTCCGGCTGGCGTCATTTAAGTCTGCTGCCCAGTTTTAAACCAAGTCTTCCGCCAGCTTTCCACCTAAGTCCTCCGACTCCAGGGGATGTTTTTTTTCCCTTCCTCTGAAAAGTTTATGAGTTTATTTCTATAAGCTCATCCTGTTTATGTTTTTCAAAAAAAAATAGTCACCGTTTTCCGTTGACTGTCCCGGAGTGACGGCTCCGATCCCAGACTCCGATCGGAACCCGGTTTCGGGCTGTCACATGGTATCAGAGCTATAGCATGACATCCCTTAGCTCAATAGTACCCTTCTCTCCCTCAACCCATTTCTCTCCTTCTCTGCCTCCCTTTTCCACTGTAAACCAAGTGTTCACGATTAAACTCGACAATACGAATTACCTCTACTGGAAAGTTCAGTTACTCAATGTCGTCATCGCTAATGGAATAGAAAAGATTCTGAATGGCAGCTATCCCTCACCTCCCCCATTTCTGGAAAACCTTACCTCTCAGGAAAATCCAGAATACAATCTCTGGCAATGCTACAATCGCCTTCTAATGAGCTGGATTTTCTCCTCGTTGTCCGAAGACCTGCTGCCACTAATTGTTTCCTTCACTACCGCCAGTGATATGTGGGCCGCACTTGCTCGCAGGTTTTCTTCTTCCTCTTTAGCACGTATTTTCGAACTTCGCAGTCAACTTCATTCGATTTCAAAGGATGGACTCTCTGTTGCTCAATATATTCAAAAGCTCATCTCTATCTATCTGTAATACCCTGGCCGCAGTTGGCCAACTGGTATCTTATGATGATCAGGTCCTATATTTTTTTGGAGGACTTTGCAGTGAATACAATCCATTTGTCACTGCCATTACATCTCGCTCCGATCAACCATCGCTTGAGGATATCTACAGTCTTCTTCATAGCTATGACGTTCGTCTTGAGAAGCAAAACTTTGTCGTCTACCGCCCCTCTCGGTCGGGATGGGTTCCTCGGCCTCCAATGGCTCCACGCCCTACCTTCCAGAACCATCTATCTTCTCCTGGTGTTGGGTTTCATCCCACAGGTCAACCTGCTGAGCGCCATACCCGGCCCAATCACAAGCCTAGGTGTCAGATTTGTAACAGGTTGGGCCACTCCGCTCCAACTTGTTACCATCGCCTAAACCCAAACTAACGAACCAACCTACCAAATCCAGCCCACCCTCACAACCCGCCCGCCCAAGTTTTTTATACCCACTCTCAACCCTAACCGTTTTCACCCCAGCCCACTCCCACTTAGCCTTACCAGTTTTCAACCCAGACGTATTTTGCTTCGTCCTCTCCCTCCTTCAGCTCTCCAGAGTTTCTAGCCAACTATTCCTCCCCTGCTCTCTTCTCTTTTCCCCGCATCTCCTCTGTCGAAATTCTTCCGACGCCAGCTTCCCCCGATCCATAGGTCCTCGATTCAGGTGCTACACATCATTTTACTCCTCACTCGGACATTCTCAATCAACCTCATCCCTACTCTGGCAACAACCACGTCCTCCAAGCTGATGGTAAGCCTTCTCAAATTGTTCAAACTGATTCTGTGCTTATATTTACCTCTAGTCGTTCTCTCCATTTACACACTGTCTGTCACACACCTCTGTTCTCCCATAATCTGTTAAGTGTTAGTCAATTATGCCAAGAAAATTTGGTCCTTGTTGAATTTCACCCTCATTGTTTTTTTTTGTTAAGGATCGAATCTCTCATCAAATTCTTCTTCAAAGATCCCTCAATGACGGTCTGTATCAACTTCACTCAATGTCTCCACCTCGCTCCTTGTCCGCCAACCTGTCGAGCTCCCCTCTCTGTTCCTCTCACATTTGGCATTCTCGCTTGGGTGATCCGTCTCACTTTACTTTAAAGCAAGCGTTAGGATTTTGTAATGTCCTTTTTGTAAAAAGTCAAATGCCAATTTTTTGTACTTCTTTCCAAATGAGTAAAACTCATCGTCTACCTTTCTCACTTTCTAATTCACGTGCAAGCTTACCTTTTGACATTGTTCATACGGATGTTAGGGGTCCATCTCCTATAAATTCGGTTACGGGTGCTCACTATTTTCTCTTATTTGTGGATGACTGTACTCACTTCACTTGATTTTTCCCTCTCAAATTAAAAAGTGACATTCATAAGACATTTGTACAATTTCACAAGTTCATCCATACTCAATTTGGTCTAACCATCAAGATAGTTCAATCCGATTGGGGTGGCGAGTTCCAATCCCTATCCCCTCTCTTTCAATTTCTTGGCATCCATCACTGTATCTCCTGCCCATATACTCCGAATCAAAACAGTCGAGTCAAATGCAAAAATCGTCATGTCGTGGAAACAGGTCTCGCTCTCCTTTTCCACTCATCATTCCCTCATCGGTTTGGCCCTACGCTTTTGCCATTGCCACCTTCCTCATCAACTTGTTACCGACTTCTCTCTTTAAAAACAAATCTCCTTTTGAATGCTTGTTTCACTCTTGTCTTGATTACTCGTCCGTTCGAGTCTTTGATTGCTTATGTTTTCCTTTCCTTCGTCCATTCAATCAACATAAATTACAATCCCATTTTCTTCTGTCTTTTTAGGTCTTAGTTCTCATCACAAAGGTTATCTCTGTCTCGATCCTGAGTCAAATAAAATATTTATCTCTCGGCATGTCAACTTTGATGAATCTAGCTTTCCCTTTTCTTTCATGTCAACACCTGTCCCTCCGAAGCCTCCTTTTACTATTCCGATTACCTCCTTTCCTTTACCACCCCTACCTAACCCTTGCACACCCACCTAATCTCATTTCCATACCTCCTCCCACTACAGCACCCGTTCCACCTATCACCTTACCCTCTCCTCCCTCCCTTGAACCTGTACCTCCTTCCATCTCTCCACCCCTTCCTCCTCCACTACCTACTCCTCTTATCACCAATCATCATCCTATGCGAACCCGAGCGAAAGACGATATTGTTAAACCCAAAGTCTTCTCCGTCGAATATCTCCTCAAACCCAAAACCTTTCTCCAAGCCTCCAAACACCCTCATTGGTTAGCTGCTATGCGAGAGGAAATCTCAGCTCTCCATGCCACTAATACCTGGACGTTGACCATCCCTTCAACCGGAGCCAAAATAATTGGCTGTAAGTGTGACGACCCCGATCCCGTCAGGGCCGCCATGGCCTAGCCGTGACATACATTTCATTATACCCTCGTCCGTTCACATAATTTTTTTTTTCATTTGTCCTCTTCATACATTAAAGAACGGACTTAGGCATTTAATCCACCTTCATCGACACTTAGGGTCTAACTTAAAACGTATCTAAAACGAATCGTCTAAGGTCGGAAAACATCAATTGAGACTTAGGACGTCAAAACATGAGAGGTGGCATGCATGGGGCGCGCCCAGTAAGTGGATATTCAAAACTAAACGGAATCCTGATGGCTCCATACACCGGTATAAGTCCCTCTTAGTGGAAAAGGGTTATGATCAGACAGAGGGCCTTGATTACGAAGAAACTTTCAGTCCAGTTGTCAAACCAGCATCAGTTCGTACTACTTTCTCCATGGCCATCTCCTTTGGCTGGATCATCCGACAACTTAATGTAAGTAATGTCTTTCTCCATGGTGATCTAACTAAGACCGTCTTTATGCAGCAGCCTCCAGGTTTTGCCAGTCTCTCTTATCCCTCTGCCGTCTGCCGTCTCCGCAAAGCCCTGTGTAACCTCAAGCAATCTCCTTGCACCTGGTACACAAAATTGTACACTGCTTTACTCGATTGGGGCTTCTTGATATCTAAGTCAGATACATCACTTTTTATTCGTCGCCAGTCCTCCTCCGTCATTATTATGCTGGTATATGTTGACGACATTATTCTGACTGGTAATTCAGCACCTCTGCTTGATCACCTTCTTAGTTATTTAAGGTCCCAATACCACAGCATTGTAGGTGCCTTACAATATTGCTGACTTACTCGATCTGACATTGCCTTCGCTGTCAACAAAGTTTCCCAATTTATGCATGCACCATCAGATGTTCATTGGCAAGCGGTCAAACAGATTCTACGATATCTTCAAGGAACTTCCTCCTTGGGTATCTCTTTTTTGCCCACTTCTTGTTGCAATCTGACATGCTATACAGATACCGATTGGGTTTCTTACCCGGACGATCGTAAGAGTACCAGTGGATAATATATTTTCTTGGGCTCTAACCTTATATCCTGGTCCTCTGCCTAACAAAAAGTGGTTTCCCAGTCCAACATCGAATCTGGGTATCACAGTGTTGCTAACAGCGCGGTAAAAGTTCTGTGGCTTCAGTCTCTATTAAAGGAATTAGGTATTATGTCCACCGCGGTGCCTCTAATCCTCTGTGACAACCTCAGTGCAATGTATTTGGCCTCCAATCTTGTGCTCCACTCTAAGTCCAAGCACATCAAGATTGACTTTCACTTTGTTCGGGAAAAAGTCCTCAAAAAGACTTTACTAGTCAAATTTACCCCTTCCGAACACGAACTTGCAGATGCTCTTACAAAACCTCTTCCACCATCGGCGTTCTCCAATTTTCTATTCAAGATCTTTGGCCTTCGCACTTGCTCTTGAGGAAAACTCTTTTATATCATGTAACAACGTTCCTTTATTGTTAGAAACTAGAAGAATGTCATCAACATATAGGACTAATATGCTAAATTTGCTCCCACTGACCTTCATATAGATACACCGATCAACAGTATTTTCTGTAAAATCGTACGACATAATGGTATCGTTAAACTTAATATACCATTGTCTATAAGCTTGTTTTAGTCCATATATTGACTTCTTCAATTTACACACTAACCTTTCATTTCCCGAAAGTGAGAGTCCTTCCAGTTGATCTATATACACTTCTTCCTCTAAGTCTCCATTCAGAAAGGCAGTCTTTCAATCCATTTGGTGAAGCTCTAAATCATAATGAGCTACCAAAGCCATAACAATTCTTAAGAAATTCTTCTTTGAAACTGGAGAAAAAGTTTCCTTATAGTCAATATCATCTTTTTGAGTGTAACCTTTGGTGACAAGTCTGGTCTTATACCTTTCAATATTACCTTTCGAGTCATGTTTAGTTTTGTAAACCCATTTACAACCGATTCATTTAAAACCTTCAGGTAATTCTACAAGTTCCCAAACTTTATTGTCATCCATTGATTTCAACTCTTAACCACTTTTTAGAATTTGAACATTCCATGGCTTTTATGAATGAGTTTGGATCCTTATCATTGCTCAAGTCACATTCATCTTCAAGTGAATAGATCACGTAATCATTAAGAATTGCAGGTCTTCTTGTACTTACTGACCTTCGCAACTCTTGTGATTCTTCACTAGTGACTTGTATACCATCATTATGTTTATCATTGACTTGATCACTTTTTGTGATTTGAATATTCACTCGTTGTTCCGGTATGTTGTTAGACTGTGATACAACAAGAGGAACAATAACTTGATGAGAATCTTCAGGTGTAATTTCCTCCACCCAATTCTCATGAATATTCACCTTTCGTAATTCATCACTCCCACTGATCTGGTCATTCTTAATGAATCGAGAATTTCCAGACTCTACTATCCTCGTACTATGGTTTAGACAATAAAAGATATACCCTTTTGATTTTTTCGGGTAGCCGATGAAATAACCACTAATGGTTCTTGCATCCAGTTTCTTTTCATGTGAATTGTATATCCTTAATTATGCTGAACAACCCCAAAAATGGAGATGTTTTAAACTAAGTTTCCTTCCCGTCCATAATTCATTAGGGGTCTGATGTGCCCCATAGGCCCATTACAAGGTCTCGAGTCCAAGCCCATAATTTAACTAACCTATGCACTTACACATTTGTCTCTTTTGCAGGTAATGGATCGTGCGAAGGTTTGGAGGACACCTTCAGAGACTTGAAGTGGGAGATTAAAGCTATGGATATGGACCAATCAAAGCACCTAATCACTTGGAAGTTCAAGCAAGGAGACCATAATCCTGGTATGAGAATTTGTCTTCCCGAGCCATAAATCGTGTAACTTTTTTTATTTAAAACTTATTTGGGAAAACGTTGGCCTTCTTGTTAAATCTTATTATATGCATGCATATTAAGCATTTAGGACTAGATGGATGGTAGGTTGGAGGTGGCTTGGTTAAAAGTTTAGCCCACTTGAAGACATGGCATGCAGGAAAGCCCAAATGGTGGCTCAACCCACTCTAAACACTAGCCAACCACTATTGGGCCTATAAATCATGGCTATTGGTGTTTGTAGACTTTTGGCTGATTTCTAAGGAGCATCCACAGATTTTCTCTTAAGTGTTGAAGAAGCTTGGAGCAAGGATCTTCAAGGTAAGCTCGGTTACTCATCAACTGAGGGGTTGCGCCCCCAAACCTCCATTTTAGTTTGGTAGCTCGTAAGGATTGTAATAGCCTTCTTCTTCTCCATTTTCTTGAGAGTGGAAAACAGCAAGAAGAGGCCACAAACCATGTCCATTGAATTGGTTTCTCTTTTTTGGAAGGAAACGTTGCCAAAAGCTCAAAATATTGTTTATTGGCCGATTCTTGGAGTTTTGCAAATTGTCTTCTTCTTAATGAATCTGGACCACGTTTTCCACCAGCACACACTTCACTCACTCTACTAATATCACATAAAATTTCGTTTCATTTGGAGCACATTTGATTATTTCATCTTCATCTTTTGCTTGAGATTTCTTCGATTTAGCCGATTCCAAGGAGCTGCGATCCATTGGAGGTTTTTGAGCTTGTCTTGCAAGCGCGGGCCTAACATTTTGTATAAGAGCTTGGCTCACTCCCTTGGGGTGCTGGAAACCAAGTTGGTTTGGTTTTCCAAACCCAGTTGGATATCCAAAACCAATTGCACAAATCCAGCTTTAACCGCACCATCTTTTCTGGTTTTGTGTTCTTGTGTTTTATTTCGGTTTGTTTTCACTAAAGACCACTACCAATATGTTTATTTCGATGTTTAGAGATCTGAGGATGAGAGAATAACATTTCTTCTTCACTATTTTTGTGCTCCAATTTCCTTCTTCTTTTGGTTAAACATTCTCTAACTAATATTGTACTTGCTGTTTCTGTTTCCCTTTTCGGTTGTTGTTACTTTTGCGCTGTATTTCACCTTTCCAGCCTTTAAAAGAGCATGTTCTCTTCATAAGTATTATAGTATAAGCTCTAAAAATGGTGATTGGCTTACATTTTGAATTGATTTCTCACGATTGGTTGATGTTATGCAGAAAATGAAAATGGCCGATTGATACTCATCAAGAACATCCGATTTATGACAATGTAACACCCGGTTTTATCAAACTAAATCTCTATTCTTTTAAATTAATGGATGACTAGGCAAGGGCATAAGGATAATTAGAAATTTTAAGTGGATAACCTATTTAAGGGAAGAGGTTCTGCGTTTAATGCACTGTAGCCGCCACCATTTCATACTTTTCCTCTTCGGGTTTTCAGCTCAAGCAGCAGAGCTCTCTAGGCGATTCTTCCATTCGATTTTCTCCCAAACTAGGTGAGTTCTATTTCAATTCCTTGCTGCATTGGTAGCTATCGATGATTTGGGGAGAGTATAAGTGTGAGTTTCGAGAATGCTGTGAGCGAACTAGTTCGGGTCTTTGTGGTAATTGGAAATGTACAACGACCTAAGCTCCTAAACTTGTTTCCTTAGACTTCTGGATAGTGTAGAATGAGGTTTAGTAAAAATCTAATCGATAATCTGTCTATGGTTTTAGGTTGAGTAAGCTCCCGAGGTAGTTTGCAACACCAAACATTTTTCCAGGAGACCAGGTAAGTGAAGTATGCTTGTGCCTTCGGGCCTACATCACAAAACAGTAGGATTGTGTTTGTTTGAATGTGTTTGTATGACATGCATCATATTTTTGAAAGTATGCGAAAATGAATTTACATGAAATGACATGGTAAGGAATGAACAGACTGTAACAGATAAACTATTAAGGGAACTAATCCACCCCTTAACTTATGAAGGGATTTATACTTTGGGAGAAGTGATCAAACTCCCAATTTCACAGGGGGATCTGAACAGTTGTTAAGGGAACTAATCCGCCTCTTAATCGAGAGAGAGGATGTATGACTTTGGGAGAAGTGATCCAACTCCCAATTTCACAGGGGGATCAGATAAGAGACGATGCATATGCAACTGAGATGAGAAAGTAGAAACTGCATGTTTAGGAAATTTATGTTTCAGCATTCCATTTCATTACTACTTTACTTGCTTAGCATTAGGCTAATAGATGAGTTTTGTGATGTAGGTGAAGAAGTGTCAGCAGGTGTGTTCTCTGATTTTGTTGAGGGCTAGGCAGGTTGGAGGGGTGCATTCATGCATTGAACTGGCAGTTGACGGGGCGGTTTAACTGATGTCAGTAGTTGTAAAGGTTTAGTTGACAATGTTTCAATTTAAGTACGTTGAGTTTTTATGACAGTAGTAGTCTTAATGTTTTTGGAATACAATTTGAGACTCTTTCTGAGAATGATACTCTGTTAGTTTTTAATAGTGGTTTTTACCAAAATTTTGGAGTAGTACACGGATTTATGTAGATTTGAACGGTTTTAGTAAAATGCTCAAGTTCTTTTGGTAGTTAGAGTTTTCTTTGCTTATAGTGAAATTGTTGCCATGTTATTTTTGTTGAGTATTTTTGATCTATCGGTCGATTTAGTCCATCGGTAGAAGTCGAGTATTTTATCTATCGGAAGATGTCTCCAGTAGGAGCCATCAGAAGATGTCTTCAGTAAAAGCCATCAGAAGATGTCTTCAGTAAAGCCATCGGAAGATGTCTCCAGTAGGAGCCATCGGAAGATGTCTTCAGTAAAGCCATCAGATGATGTCTTCAGTAAAAGCCATCGGAAGATGTCTTCAGTAAAGCCATCAGATGATGTTTTTAGGAAAAGCCATCGGATGATGTCTTCAGGAAAAGCCATTGGATGATGCCTTAGTAAAAGTTATCGGTAAATGTGTATAATAAGTTTTTTCATTTAGTGATCGGTTGATGTTGTGTAATAGACCTATCGGAAGATGTAGTAGAAGTGTTGTCGTTTAGCGATCGGTAGATGTAGGAAGTAATTTGTCGTTTAGTGACCGGATGATGTGCTCTGTTTTGTTTGGTGATTAAAAGACTTTCTTTTGTCGTTTAGTGACCAGACGACGTGATCAGTTTTCTCTTTCTCTTTCAACCAACTGCCTTGAATATTTTAATTATTTAATAAAGATTGTTTTTATATGATGATTTTCCGCTGCAAGATGTAACGTTTCAAGAGTCAAACCTTGATCATCTAATAAAATTTTAAAGTTTTTACAAAGTCTCATAGTTCGGTTCAGTAGTATGAGTAACGAACCGGGTTTATTTAACTCGGGGCATTACAGTATGGTATCAGAGATATTCAGTTAAACCGTTCAAAAGATTACTCATCAGTGCCAATCGTTGCATGGAAGTACTTCAACAACTGTAAGTGTTTATGTTAACCTTAGCTAATAGATATTTAAGAGTGTAATTAACCCTGTACAGGAATTTAGTACGATGGCCAGACGCCCAGGGAGACCTAGAGTGCCAAGAGAAATGCCAAATGTGAGAGGTGAAGAGGAGCCTAGTGTGATTAGGCAGCTGACAGATTTAGTGCGTCAGCAAACTGATTTAGTGCGCCAACAGTCTGACCAACTAGGAGTACTGTTGAACCGAGAGGTACAAGGAAGTGCCAACTCGGGTTCTAGCAATGAACATTCTGGAGATAGATTCCGGAGTCTAAGACCACCTACGTTTGATGGACAGTCAACTGATCCGGTTATTGCTGAAGGATGGCTTAGGAAGATCGAAAGTATGTTTAGGTGCGCTAACATTGGAGAAGGAGACAAGGTCACGTTGGCAACATTTTACTTGGCTGGTGAAGCTCAACTCTGGTGGGAAACAATAGAGACCACCACTGATGTTTTGGCGATACTTTGGTCACAATTCAAGGACGTCTTCTACGAGAAGTATTTTAACAGCATTGTCCAAACTGCAAAGAAGTTGAAATTTCTGAACTTGAAGCAGACAGGGTCTGTAGCCGAGTACAGTAGGCAATTTGAGTCCCTGTCCAGGTTTGCTGGACATTTTTCTCACAAGGACGAGGATAAGGTGTTCAAATTTGTGCATGGACTGAAGCCGAAAATCTACCGAGGAGTTAAATTTTGTGGTATTAAAGGCTTGACATTCAGTGAAGTTGTGTCCACTGCTCTAGAAGTGGAAGAAGCTGAAAGGAAGTGTGCTGGACCAAAAGAGGTCTCACAAAAAGTTTATCCAGCCACATCAACAAAGAGGAATGAAGAGGCCTAGTGAAGGCCATAATAGCCAAGGAGCAGGAGGGAAAATACAGAATGCCAGGAAATTTCCCCAATGTCCTAAGTGTTTGAAGAACCACCCAGGCGAGTGCAGATTGGGCTTTGGGAAGTGTTTCAGCTGTGAGGAGGTTGGACACACATTCAAAGAATGCCCGAAGCCTAGAATCACCAGATGCTACACTTGTAACAAGGTCAGCCATATTAGCAGAGACTGTCCAGTTCCTAAGAGTGGCCCTGCTATGATTAAACCGAGGATATTCTCCATGATGGAGTCGGGTGATGAAGACTAGCCTGTTGTGGTGTCAGGTACTATATTGATCAACTCTGTGCCTGCTTTTACTTTAATAGATTCTAGTGCAACGCATTCATTTATAGCATCTGCGTTTGCTATTAAGTTAGATGTACAGTTTACCTCTTCTATGCATGTGTTTAACGTTGCATTACCCTCTGGTGAACGCATGCACTCTAACAAAGTGATGCTTGACAGTGATGTGTTGGTAGGGAGCATGAGTCTACCTGCTGATCTCATTATTATGGATATAATGGGATTTGATGTAATCCTAGGAATGGATTGGTTGTTTAAGCATTATACCACAATCGACTGTAGGACTGGAGAAGTTAGATTCCAACCCCCTAGTGGTTTAAATCATACCTTCCAAGCTTTAAAGAAGAGTAAGGACATGTCCGTTATGACTTCGATGAATTGTAGACCCTCACCATGCAGAGAGTACTTATGCTTCTTGGCCAGTGTTCTAGATACACAATTAGTAGGAAAAGCAACTCCCCAGAATGTCTTAATTGTCCAAGAATTTTCAGAGGTGTTTCTAGATGACCTTCCTGGTTTACCACCAGATAGAGAAATTAAATTTGTTGTAGATGTTTACCCCGGCGCCGAGCCTGTGTCTAAGAATCCATATAGACTAGCACCTACAGAATTTAAGGAATTAAAGAAGCAGTTGGAGGATCTATTGGAGAAAGGGTTCATACGCCCTAGCTTTTCACCGTGGGGTGCACCTGTCCTTTTTGTCAAAAAGAAAGATGGATCAATGCGTATGTGCATTGATTATAGAGAATTTAATAAGTTAACTGTCAAGAACAAGTATCCATTACCAAGGATTGATGATTTATTCGACCAACTCAATGGTGCAAGAGTTTTCTCTAAGATTGACCTTAGGTCCGGTTATTACCAGTTGAAGGTTAAATCTGAAGATATCCCAAAGACTGCCTTTCGCACAAGGTATGGACATTATGAGTTTTTGGTTATGTCTTTTGGTTTGACAAACGCACAAGCAACATTCATGGATCTTATGAATAGGGTGTTTCATGAGTATTTGGATAAGTTTGTCATAGTGTTTATAGATGACATTTTAATCTATTCACGTACTAAGGACGAGCACGCAAGACATTTGAGTTTGGTGTTAGGAGTACTTAGATAGCACCAACTCTATGCTAAGTTTTCCAAATGTGAATTTTGGTTGGACAGAGTTCACTTTCTTGGTCATGTGATCTCTGGAGATGGGATATCTGTTGATCCAGCCAAGGTTCAAGCAGTTAAGGAGTGGCCCCAACCAAGGAATGCTACAGATATTCAGAGTTTCCTTGGATTAGCGGGATACTACAGGAAATTTATTGAAGGATTCTCGAAGATTGCTGCACCCCTCACTCGGTTAACTAGGAAAAACATTAAGTATGTATGGACTGATGAATGTGAGCATAGTTTTCAGACCTTGAAACAGAAACTGACCAATGCTCCAATTTTAACCCTTCCAGTCGAAGGTGGTAAATTTAGCATTTATTGTGACGCTTCCAAAATTGGTCTTGGATGTGTGTTGATGCAAGATGGTAAGGTAATAGCTTATGAGTCTAGACAATTGAAAGTACGTGAGAAGAATTACCCCACACATGACTTGGAATTAGCTGCAGTGGTGTTCGCACTTAAGATTTGGAGGCATTACTTGTATTGACAATCTTGTGAGATATTTTCAGATCACAAGAGCCTGAAGTATATTTTCACACAGAATGAACTAAACATGAGGCAGCGTCGATGGTTGGAATTTGTAAAGGATTATGATTTTGAGATTAAATACCATCTCGGCAAAGCAAATGTTGTGGCAGATGCCTTGAGTTGAGTAACAACACCAACCCCAACTATGATTTTCAGTATGCCATTAGCCTTAGAGTCAGAATTCCAAAGGTTTAATCTAGAAGCAGTATCCAGTGTATCAGCTATACTCTCAGCCATAACCTTAAAGCCTACTATTTTGGAGAAAATAAAGGAAGCTCAGACGAATGATGACGAGTGTAACAAGTACAAGTTAAGTATGGATTCTACGGACAAAACAAATTTTAACTATTCTGCTGATGGAATCATTAAGTTTAGAAATAGATGGTTTGTCCCTACCGTTAAAGAACTTCGTGATGAGATTCTTTCTGAAGCACATTCTTCCAGGTTCTCTGTTCACCCTAGGAGTACAAAGATGTACAAGGACCTCAAACAGCATTATTGGTGGCCGGGTATAAAAAGGTGTGTGGCAGAGTATGTAGGATCATGTTTGTGTTGTCAGCAGATTAAAGCTGAGCATCAGAGACCCTCAGTAACATTGCAACCTTTGCCAGTTCCTGAATGGAAATGGGAACAAATAACGATGGACTTTGTTGTGGGATTGCCTAGAACAGCAAAAGGACATGATGCAATCTGGGTAATAGTTGATCGATTAACCAAATCCGCCCACTTTCTGCCAATAAGGATGACATACTTGATGGATCAGCTTGCTGAGCTGTATGTGCATGAGGTTGTTAGACTGCATGGAGTTCCAAGCACTATAGTTTCAGACCGAGACTCTAGATTTACATCTAAGTTTTGGAAAAGTTTGCACGAGGCTATGGGAACACAGCTTAGTTTTAGCACAGCTTTTCACCCTCAAACAGATGGACAGTCCGAGATAACTATTCAGACCTTAGAGGATATGCGCCGTGCATGTGTATTAGAATTTCAAGGATCTTGGAGTAAGTATTTATCATTGGTAGAGTTTTCATATAATAACAGTTTTCAGGCAACTATCAGTATGTCACCGTATGAAGCACTGTATGGACGAAAGTGCAGATCTCCTTTGTACTGGGACGAAGTTGGTGAAGCACAGTTGCTTGGTCCTAACATTGTGCAACAAACTGTTGAGAAGGTTGCCCTCATCCGCCAGAGGATCCTAACAGCTCAAAGCCGGCAGAAAAGTTATGCCGACAGAAGACGCAGAGAACTAGAGTTTGAAGTAGGTGATGAAGTTTTCCTCAAGGTATCACCATTTAAAGGAGTTGCTCGGGAAGAGAGGCAAGTTGAACCCCAGATTTATTGGACCATTCGCTATTCTGAAGAGAGTTGGGAGAGCAGCCTATCAGTTGCAGCTACCCACCTCTATGGAAGGAATCCATAGTGTGTTCCATGTTTCTATGTTGAAGAAGTGCATAAGGGATCCATATCAAGTTGTGGAGCACCAGGACATTGAAGTTCATCCTACCCTTACCTATGAGGAGAAACCAGTAAGGATCCTGGACTATGCAGTGAAGATATTGCGCAACAAAGAGGTTCTCTTAGTGAAAGTCTTATGGCATAACCAGAACATAAAGGAGACAACCTGGGAACGTCAACAAGACATGATGGACCAACATCCAGAATTATTCAGGTACTGAATTTTGAGGACAAAATTCTTTTAAGGAGGGTAGATTGTAACACCCGGTTTTATCAAATAAATCTCTATTCTTTTAAATTAATGGATGACTAGGCAAGGGCATAAGGGTAATTAGAAATTTTAAGTGGATAACCTATTTAAGGGAAGAGGTTCTGCGTTTAATGCACTGTAGCCGCCACCATTTCATACTTTTCCTCTTCGGGTTTTCAGCTCAAGCAGCAGAGCTCTCTAGGCGATTCTTCCATTCGATTTTCTCCCAAACTAGGTGAGTTCTATTTCAATTCCTTGCTGCATTGGTAGCTATCGATGATTTGGGGAGAGTATAAGTGTGAGTTTCGAGAATGCTGTGAGCGAATTAGTTCGGGTCTTTGTGGTAATTGGAAATGTACAACGAACTAAGCTCCTAAACTTGTTTCCTTAGACTTCTGGATAGTGTAGAATGAGGTTTAGTAAAAATCTAATCGATAATCTGTCTATGGTTTTAGGTTGAGTAAGCTCCCGAGGTAGTTTGCAACACCAAGCATTTTTCCAGGAGACCAGGTAAGTGAAGTATGCTTGTGCCTTCGGGCCTACATCACAAAACAGTAGGATTGTGTTTGTTTGAATGTGTTTGTATGACATGCATCATATTTTTGAAAGTATGCGAAAATGAATTTACATGAAATGGCATGGTGTAACGCCCCGAGTTTCCAAACCCGGTTCGTTACTCATAACACAGAACAGGACTAAGGAATTTTGACTAATTTCTAAAAACTTCACTGAAAAATCAAAATTTTGACATTTGCTAAAGCCTCAAAATTTTAAAACTAGCAGCGGAAATTATTTGAACAAAAATAGAGTTAAGCAAACTGTAAAACAATTTTGAAAGAATCGGTTAAATTATTGAGAAGTAATTCGGCCAGAAGAGATGAAAGCTTAAGTATGAAATGCTTGAAGATCATAAAAGTCAAACACATCATCCGCTGATCAGGGTCAACGAAAATGGGCAGAAACAAAACTGAGGACTTCCACCGATGACGTCAGACGGAGGAATCTTTTATCTAACTTCTGCCGGTTGCAAAACGACGAGTTTTGCTACTCACATCTACCGATGACGTCAGTCGGAGGAATCATTTATCCAACTTCTGCCGGTTGCAAAACGACGAGTTTTGCTACTCACATCTACCGATGACGTCAGCCGGATGATTCGTTCATCCAGCCTCTGCCGATCACAAGACGACAAATCTTCTACTACATCATCCGATAGGTTTAATACACGGCATTTACCGATCACTAAACGACAAACATTTACAACTCACACCTACCGATCACTAACGACAAAATCCTTAATTCACATCTACCGATCACAAAACGACAAAACCACTTCCTATATCTTCCGATAGATAAAATACTCGACATCATCCGATTACAAAACGACTAAAAACTACTAAGACTTATACCGAAGACATCTACCAATGGCTTCTGCTGAAAACGTCTTCCGATGACTTCTACTGAAGACATCTTCCAATCTCAAAACGACAAGGTTACTAAAAGAACTTGAGCATTTACAAAAGAACATTCAAAACTACTTAAATCCGTATATTACTCCAGAATTTGGTAAAAACTACTTTTAAAGCCAACATAGTATTAATATCAGAAAGGTCTCAAAATGTATTTCAAAACATTAAAACTACCGTTTTCATAAGAACTCTCGACATACTCAAATTGAATCATGGTTCACTAAACTTTCCCATCCACTGACACTAGTTAATCCGCCTCATCAGTTTACTAGGCCGAAGCATGAATGTACTCCTCCAACCTCATCTATTCATCCGTGCACTCAGGAAAATCACCTGCAGTATCCTCAACACCTACATCACAAAACTCATCTATTAGCCTAATGCTAAGTAAGTAAAGCAGTAATGAAATGAAATGGTGAAACATAAATTCCTAAACATGCAATTTCTACTTTCTCATCTCAGTTGCATTCACATTCATTCATAAACTGATCTGATCCCTCGGTTCCCTTGGGAAGTGGATCAATTTTCCCAATGTTATACATCCTCTACTCGATTAAGGGGCGGATGAATTCCCTTAATAGCTGATCTGATCCCTCAGTTCCTTTGGGAGTGGGATCAATCCTCCCAATGTTATAAATCCCTTCATAAGTTAAGGGGTGGATTAGTTCCTTTAATAGTTTGTCTGTCACATTCAGCTCATGCCTTACCATTCCTTACATGGAAATTCATTTTCGTAATCTTTCAAAAACAAGATGCATGACATACAAACTCATTCACACGATACATAATCCTACTGTTTTGTGATGTAGGCCCGAAGGCACATGCATACTTCACTTACCTGGCTCTCCTGGAAATCGCTCGGCTGTAAGCTACTTTAGAAGCTCGCTCACCTAAGTTCATAACAGAACATCAATCAAACCTTCGCTAAACTTTACCAAAAATTAACCAGAAGAACAAGGAAACCAGTTTGGAACTCTACTGCTTGCACATTTCCATTTATCCCCAAGAACCCGAACCTACTCTCATCTACAGCATCCTTGAAACCCTCACATTGTACTCCCTCAGTTATCTAACTGCTAAAACGCAAGAGAATGAGGAAAACTTACTTAGGTTGAAAGAGAATCGAGCAAGGAAAATCGCCTAGAGAGCTCTGCTGCTTGAGCTGAAAACCCGAAGAGGAAAAGTAGGAAATGGTGGCGGCTACAGTGCATTAAACCCAACCCTCTTTCCTTAAATAGGTTATCCACTTAAAATTTCTAATTACCCTTATGCCATTGCCTAGTCATCCATTAATTTAAAAGAATAGAGAATTAGTTTGATAAAACCGGGTGTTACACATGGTAAGGAATGAACAGACTGTAACAGATAAACTATTAAGAGAACTAATCCACCCCTTAACTTATGAAGGGATTTATACATTGGGAGAAGTGATCCAATTCCCAATTTCACAGGGGGATCTGAACAGTTGTTAAGGGAACTAATCCGCCCCTTAATCGAGAGAGAGGATGTATGACTTTGGGAGAAATGATCCAACTCCCAATTTCATAGGGGGATCAGATCAGAGACGATGCATATGCAACTGAGATGAGAAAGTAGAAACTGCATGTTTAGGAAATTTATGTTTCAGCATTCCATTTCATTACTGCTTTACTTGCTTAGTATTAGGCTAATATATGAGTTTTGTGATGTAGGTGAAGAAGTGTCAGCAGGTGTGTTCTCTGATTTTGTTGAGAGCTAGGCAGGTTGGAGGGGTGCATTCATGCATCGAACTGGCAGCTGACGGGGCGGTTTAACTGATGTCAGTAGTTGTGAAGGTTTAGTTGACAATGTTTCAATTTAAGTACGTTGAGTTTTTATGACAGTAGTAGTCTTAATGTTTTTGGAATACAATTTGAGACTCTTTCTGAGAATGATACTCTGTTAGTTTTTAATAGTGGTTTTTACTAAAATTTTGGAGTAGTACACGGATTTATGTAGTTTTGAACGATTTTAGTAAAATGCTCAAGTTCTTTTGGTAGTTAGAGTTTTCTTTGCTTATAGTGAAATTGTTGCCATGTTATTTTTGTTGAGTATTTTTGATCTATCGGTGGATTTAGTTCATCGGTAGAAGTCGAGTATTTTATCTATCGAAAGATGTCTCTAGTAGGAGCCATCGGAAGATGTCTTCAGTAAAAGCCATCGGAAGATGTCTTCAGTAAAAGCCATCGGAAGATGTCTTCAGTAAAGCCATCGGATGATGTCTTCAGTAAAAGCCATCGGAAGATGTCTTCAGTAAAGCCATCGGATGATGTCTTCAGGAAAAGCCATCGGATGATGTCTTCAAGAAAATCCATCGGATGATGCCTTAGTAAAAGTTTTCGGTAAATGTGTATAATAAGTTTTGTCGTTTAGTGATCGGTGGATGTTGTGTAATAGACCTATCGGAAGATGTAGTAGAAGTGTTGTCGTTTAGCGATCGGTAGATGTAGGAAGTAATTTGTCGTTTAGTGACCGGATGATGTGCTCTGTTTTGTTTGGTGATTAAAAGACTTTCTTTTGTCGTTTAGTGACCGGACGACGTGATCAGTTTTCTCTTTCTCTTTCAACCAACTGCCTTGAATATTTTAATTATTTAATAAAGATTATTTTTATATGATGATTTTCCGCTGCAAGATGTAACGTTTCAAGAGTCAAACCTTGATCATCTAATAAAACTTTAAAGTTTTTATAAAGTCTCATAGTTCGGTTCAGTAGTATGAGTAACGAACCGGGTTTATATAACTCGGGGCATTACAGACAACTCTTGTATCGATTTGTAACATTCTTTCAATCTATTTTTACTGTTTTAATTTCTTGCTATTGTTTGCTAATGTATGATGGTTTAACCTATTCAAGTATGACATGAAAATTTGAACATTAACTTGATAGAACTGAGAGCAAAGTAAAGCGTTAAATCTGTTTTGTTATGATTGTGTCAAAACTGTGAACATGTGTAACTTAATGAGTGTTATTTGTTACATGTGAATTTAGTAGCATGCATGATAGGATTGAATGTTTAAAATTCTGTAAAGCATGTCTACTTTTCATTTGAAAATGTATTGGTAAAGTTAAGTGCTAAAAGAAGTAAAGCGCTGAGATTGTCTACTTTTTGGTATTGTTTTATGTCGCTTTCATCACATGCTTTGAACGAAATTTGAACTTAGAATTCATGCTAGTTGGATGTATGATATGTGCACTAAAATGAAATCCATGCATGTATGAATCAGTTTAATGCACTTGTCATTGCTAGTAACTTTTATGCTATGCTCACAAACTGTTGTTAGTGAATTCAACCCCTCTAATGTAGAAATGTCATAACTTTCGCTACGAGTGTCAGATTTTCTCCCTTAATATATCAAATCGAAGCTTTCGAAGAGTTCTACACAATTTTAAGATTTTGGCCCAAAACTATTGCCAGAATTTGGCTATAGTTTGGGGCTAAAATTGACCGTTTAAGCACTTAAAATTGCAATCCAAAGATTTCAGGCAAACCTTAGGTTCACTATATATATATATATATAGATCGAGATAGAAAATTAACAAGAAAAAATAAAGTTCAAAAGAGAAGAAAGAACTTACAAGAGCAAGAGGGAAGAGAGAGCAACCAAGGCTAAGAGTTCTTATGATACAAAACAAACTCCAAAAACTTAAGTAATATGAAATACAAGGCTCCTTTACATAGAGAGAAAAAGGAGCTAAATAATTGAGCTGGACGTCATGGATGATGTTGGACTTCAATAATTCTGGTCCATAGTCTGAGCCCACACTTGGTTGATTTCAGCTTCAGTGTTTTCTACTTTTTGAATTTATGAATTCTTTTGATTGCAGCTAGCAATATTTATATCTTCAAAATTTTTTGATTCCCCATATTTTCGGCTCCACCATGGAGGAGAATCATCAATAACAGGAGCAATAAAGGTTTTACCTTTGGAGCAATATAGACACCATAATTTGCTTCTATAGTTCAAGAGTTCTAATTCTTTTGGTCTGAAATAGTGTTCTCTTTCTCGAAGTCTTTGTATAAGTGGATGATGATACGAATAATTATAAAAATGCATTAACCTCATCCAGGGACGATAAAGCACTAAGCGACGATTTTTTTTTTTAAATTACTCTGTTTTGACCAGTAATCCTATAATCTTGAGGATTCATTTTTGAATATGTTTTCCTTTGTTCTTCTTCTGAGATAAAACAATGAGAGATTCCCAAAGATCAACGTCAGTAAAAGTATCTTCTTCAAGATCTTGTGACTCTCCTGCTAAAATAGAAAAAGAGCCAGAATTCATGGATTCGTCACTATGATCTTCATCATCATATTGATCAGATGAAAAATATTGATATTTGATAGTTTCCAATAATTTTATTTTTCGTTCATTTGGACTTAAATCTGAAAACTGCTTTTTTATCTTAAGCTTCATTTGTTGAATAAAATTTTTTGATTCCTTCTCCTCAGAAGGAATAGTTTCCTTTGATTTGAGAATTTTATACTGGTTGATGGTTTGAGTCATCTTTGAAAAACAACTTTCTGTATCAAATCTTGTCCACTATTTGACATAAAAAGTTCTTTGAATTTCTGGAAGACCTAAGTGGTCTTTGGCTAAGTCAAGACTCCATTGCCATATCCAGTTGATTTGAAATTCTGTGCAAAATCACAGAAGATTTTGTCAAATAACTTCAGATTTTCAAATAGAAATAATTGGATGATATTTTTCCCAAATAGTGAAAGTCTCCTGAAATTTCTTGGGAAATAGGCTAAGTTTTAATGAATGAATCTACCACCAATGATAAAATTAAGAAGGAAATTTCTCCTTGGTATTAAAAATTTTCAGATTAATAGTAAAGAACAACGAGTGAGTTCTTACCAGATTTTGATAGTAGAATAATAATGACCATGCTTGGATATAATCCCAATAATTATATTTGAGGTCATTGTTTTTTGTTGTTCTGGAAGCATATACAAATAATCCCCATTCTTATGGATGAATAATTTGAATAATATATCACTTTGAATTTGTTATTGGGGATTTAAAATTGCCTTCATCAAAATAATGATGATATATTTGTATTGAATGTGATTCAGTAAGGATTGCTTCATAATAAAAGCGAAGTTTTCCTTCTGAAACCAAATAGTGTTGAGTGCCCATATAATGTATTTTAAAGAACCATGCGTGTAACGCCCCGAGTTTTCTGAACCCGGTTTGTTACTCATAAGCCGTACATAACTAAGAAACCTTGGACCGAATTTAAAACTTCCTTCGGAATTCAAATTTTAACGTTTGATAAAACATGAAAACTTGCAGCGGAAAAATCTTCGAGCGAAATAGAGTTGCGCAAAACTATGCAATAATGTTTGAATGATCGAATAAAATATTAAGAAAATAATTCAGTCGGAAGGGATAAAGGTTTAGGCCTGAAATACTTAAAATTTAAGAAAGTCAAACACATCATCCGAAGAACGAAGTCAACCAGAAGGAACTGACATAGAAAACAGAAGGCTTTTCCTGATAACAAAACGACAAGGTTTCGGCTACACCATCCGGTCACAAAACGACAAAATACATCCTACATCGACTGGTGACGTCAGCCGGATGATTTTCTCATCCGATCGACTTTACTCTATATCCACCGGTGACATCAGTCGGATGATTTCCTCATCCGATCGACTTTACTCTATATCCACCGGTGACGTCAGCCGGATGATTTCCTCATCCGACAGAACAAGCTTCACGTACCGATCACTAAATGACAATTTTCCTACTTACATTTGCCGATAGAAATACAGCTAAATCTTCCGATGAAAATAAAACTTCATCTTCCGATAGAAATAGAACTACATCTTCCGATGAAAATATAACTTCATCTTCCAAAAAGAATAGAACTACATCTCAACACCCACCGATAGACACCATCTACTGATAGAGTTCAAAGTGACACCCCAACTACTTCTAGCCATACAACACAACTCTAACTATAGAAGGAATTTACTCACCTTACTGAAACATTCAGAAATAATTCAAATCGTTGCATTTCTCAAAATCCAGTAAAAATTCAGTATTAAAACTAACGGAATACTAACATCAGAAGGGTCTCAAAATATTTTTGAAAACATCCAAGCAACTTCTTTCATTAGAAAGCTTAACATACTCAAATTGAAACCAATGTTCACTAAACCTTCACAACCACTGACACCAGTTAAACCGCCCCATCAGCTGCCAGTCTGTTACAAGGATGCACTCCTCCAACCAGTCTAGTCCTCAGTAGACTCAGAAAGCACACCTGCTATCACTTCTTCACCTACATCACAAAACTCATCTATTAGCCTAATGCTAAGTAAGTAAAGCAATAATGAAATGACAAGCTGAAACATGAAACCTAAATATGCAGTTTCTACTTTCTCATCTCAGTTGCACATCGTTTGTCTACTGATCAGATCCCTTGATTGCCCTTGGGAGTGGGATCAATTCTCCCAATGCTATACATCCTCATAATCAGTTAAGGGGTGGATGAAGTCCCTTAACCGCCAATGCAGTTCAATCTGTATACATCCTCTTCATCAGTTAAGGGGTGGACGAAGTCCCTTAATAGCTATTCTGATCCCTCAGACCTCTTGGGAGTGGGATCAATTCTCCCAATGCTATAAATCCTCATAATCAGTTAAGGGGTGAATTAGTTCCCTTAACCGCCAATGCAGTTAAATCTGTACTCGCCTTACCATAATATTACATGAAAGTTCATTTTCGTATTCTTTCAAAAACATGATTCATAACATACAGAAAATGCTCAAACATGCATAAACCTACTGTTTTGTGATGTAGGCCCGAAGGCACACACAGTACTTCACTTACTTGGTCTCCTGGAAAAACTTGATTGCAAGCTACTTCGGGTATTACTCAAACCTAAAACCATAGACAGAGCATACATTAAATTTCCTCCAATCTTCATTCTAAACCACTAGAAATCTAAGGGAAACTGTTTTGGGAACTCAAGTCATTGTGCATTCCCGATTTCAACTTAAACCGAAACCACCACTCGCTTACCGCCTTCTCAAAACCTCATTTATCATCCCTCCTACCAACGATAGATACAATGTAACAAGAAATAGAAGCAAAACTCACCAAGTTCGGAGGAAATCGCTGGAGGAAGTCGAAAGGGTCTCCTATCGCGCTCTGCTAAGCTGAGGAGCTGAGAATGGAGAGGAAATGAAATAAACAGTGGCGGCTGCTTCATTAATAGTTTCCTTAAATACGTTATCCACTTTTGAATTTCTAATTACCCTTATGCCCTTGCCTAGTCATCCACTAACCCTACATTTAATATTGTCATATAAATTGTACCATTAGTTAAAAAAAAGAATAGAGAAACGGTTTGATAGAACTGGGTATTACAATCTACCCTCCTTAAAAGAATTTTGTCCTCAAAATTCAGTACTTGAATAATTCTGGATGTTGGTCCATCATGTCTTGCTGGCGCTCCCAAGTTGTCTCCCCTATGTTCTGATTGTGCCATAAGACTTTCACTAGTGGAACTTCCTTGTTGCGCAATACCTTCACTGCATAGTCCAAGATCCTTACAGGTTTCTCCTCATATGCAAGAGTAGGAAGAACCTCAATGTCCTGCTGTTCCACAACCTGATATGGATCTCTTACACACTTCTTTAACATAGAAACATGGAACACATTTTGAATTCCTTCCATAGTGGCTGGTAGCTGCAACAGATAGGCTGCACTCCCAACCCTTTTCAAAATTAAGAATGGTCCAATGAACCTGGGGTTCAACTTTCCTCTCTTCCCGAATCTCACAACTCTTTTGAATGGTGACACCTTAAGAAAAACTTCATCACCTACTTCAAACTCTAGTTCTCTTCGTCTTTTATCAGCATAACTCTTCTGACGGCTCTGAGCTATCAGAATTCTCTGTCGGATAAGAGCAATCTTCTCCACTGTCTGCTGTACAATATCAGGACCAAGCAACTGTGCTCCACCAACTTCATCTCAGTACAAAGGAGATCTGCATTTTCGTCCATATAATGCTTCGTATGGAGCCATGCCTATTGTTGCTTGAAAACTGTTATTGTACGAGAACTCAACCAATGGTAAATATTTACTCTAAGATCCTTGAAAATCCAATATGCATGCTCGGAGCATATCTTCTAAGGTCTGAATGGTTCTCTCGGATTGTCCATCTGTTTGAGGGTGGAAAGCTGTGCTAAAATTAAGCTGTGTTCCCATAGCCTTGTGCAAACTTTTCCAAAACTTAGATGTAAATCTGGAATCTCGGTCTGAAACTATGGTGTTTGGAACTCCATGCAGTCTAACAACTTCGTGCACATACAACTCGGCCAGTTGATCCATCGAATATGTTATCTTCATTGGCAGAAAGTGAGCAGATTTGGTCAAACGATCAACAATTACCCAGATTGCATCATGTCCCTTTGCTGTTCTAGGTAATCCTATAACAAAATCCATAGTTATTTGTTCCCATTTCCATTCAGAAACTGGTAAGGGTTGCAATGTTCCTAAGGGTCTCTGATGCTCGGCTTTAATCTGTTGACAACACAAACATGATCCTACATACTCTGCCACGCTTCGTTTCATACTAGGCCACCAGTAGTGTTGCTTAAGGTCTCTGTACATCTTTGTACTTCCAGGGTGAACTGAGAACCTGGAAGAGTGTGCTTCAGAAAGAATCTCATCACGGAGTTCCTTAATGGCTGGAACAAACCACCTATTTCTAAACTTGAGGATCCCATTAGCAGAATAGCTAAAATCTTATTGGTCCGTAGAGTTCATGCTCGACTTGTACTTGTTACACTCATCATCATTCGTCTGAGCTTCCTTTATTTTCTCTAGAATGGTAGGCTTTAAGGTTATGGCTGATAGTATAGCTGATACACTGGTTACTGCTTCTAGGTTAAATTTTTGGAATTCTGATTCCAAAGCTAATGGCATACTGAAAGTCATAGATGAGGTTGATGTTGTTACTCTACTCAAGGCATCAGCCACGACATTTGCTTTGCCGAGATGGTATTTAATCTCAAAATCATAGTCTTTTACAAATTCCAACCATCGACGTTGCCTCATGTTTAGTTCCTTCTGTGTGAAGATATACTTCAGGCTCTTATGATCTGAAAATATCTTACAAGATTGTCCATACAAGTAATGCCTCCAAATCTTAAGTGCAAATACAACTGCAGCTAATTCTAAGTCATGGGTAGGGTAGTTCTTCTCATGTGTTTTCAACTGTCTAGAGGCATAAGCTATTACTTTACCATTCTGCATTAACACACAACCAAGACCAATTTTGGAAGCATCACAATAAATACTAAATTTACCATCTTCAGCTGGAAGGGTTAAAATTGGAGCATTGGTTAGTTTCTGTTTCAAGGTCATGAAACTATGTTCACATTCATCAGTCCATATATACTTCACATTTTTCCTGGTTAACTTAGTAAGGGGTGTAGCGATCTTTGAAAATCCTTCTATGAACTTTCTATAATATCCTGCTAGTCCAAGAAAACTCCTAATATCTGCAACATTCTTCGGTTGGGGCCATTCCTTAACTGCTTGAACCTTGGCTGGATCCACAGATATCCCATCTCCAGAGATCACATGACCAAGAAAGTGAACTCTGTCTAACCAAAACTCACACTTGGAAAACTTAGCATAAAGTTGGTGCTGTCTAAGTACTTCCAACACCAAACCCAAATGCCTTGCATGCTCATCCTTAGTTCTAGAATAGATTAGAATGTCATCTATGAATACAATGACAAACTTGTCCAAATACTCGTGAAACACCCTATTCATGAGATCCATGAAGGCTGCTGGTGCATTCGTCAAACCAAAAGACATAACCAAAAACTCATAATGTCCATACCTTGTGCGAAAGGCAGTCTTTGGGATATCTTTAGATTTAACCTTCAACTGGTAATAACCGGACCTAAGGTCAATCTTAGAGAAAACTCTTGCACCCTTAAGTTGGTCAAATAAGTCATCGATTCTCGGCAAAAGGTATTTGTTTTTGACAGTTAACTTATTTAATTCTCTATAATCAATGCACATACGCATTGATCCATCTTTCTTTTTGACAAAAAGGACAGGTGCACCCCATGGTGAAAAGCTAGGGCGTATGAACCCCTTCTCCAACAAATCCTCCAACTGATTCTTTAATTCCCTCAGTTCTGTCGGTGCTAGTCTATATGGATTTTTGGACACAGGCTCGGCGCCGGGGTAAACATCTACCACAAATTCAATTTCCATATCTGGTGGCAAGCCAGGAAGGTCATCTAGGAATACTTCAGGGAAGTCTTGGACAACTAGGACATTTTTGGGGCTTGATTTTTCTACTAGTTGTGTGTCTAAAACACTGGCCAAAAAGCACAAATACTCTTTGCATGGGGAGGGTCTACAATTGACAGAAGTCATTACAGTCATTTCCTTACTCTTCTTCAGAGCTTGGAAAGTATGGTTTAAACCTTCAGGGGGTTGAAAACTAACAATTCCAGTCCTACAATCTATTGTGGCATAATGCTTAAACAGCCAATCCATCCCTAAGATTACATCAAATCCCATTATGTCCATAATAATGAGATCGGCAGGCAAATTCATGTTTCCTACTAATACAATGCTATCAGACATTACTTGGTTAGAGTGCATGCGTTCACCAGAGGGTAATGCTACGTTAAACACATGCTCAGAAGAAGTAAACCGTACATCTAACTTATCAGCAAAAGTAGAGGCTTCAAAAGAATGTGTTGCACCCGAATCTATCAAAGTAAAAGCAGGTATAGAGTTAACCAATATAGTACCTGATACTACAACAGGCTGGTCCTCATCACCTGACTCCATCATGGAGAATATTCTTGGCTTAATCTTGGCAGGTCCGCCCTTCAAGGCTGGGCAGTCTCTGTTGATATGGCAGACTTTATTACAGTTGAAGCAACAGGTGATTCTAGGCTTTGGGCAATCCCTGAACGAGTGTCCAACCTCTTCACAGTTAAAACACTTATTTGTCCCAAATCTGCACTCGCCCGGGTGGTTCTTCGAACACTTTGGGCACTGAGGAAACATCTTAGTATCTGGTACTTTCTTTCCCATTCCTTTACTATACTGGCCTTCACTTGGCCTCTTCATTCCTCTCTGTTGTTGGGGTTGAACGAACTTTCGTGGGACTTCCTTCGGCCCAGAACATTTCATCTCGGCTTCCTCCACCTCCAAGGCTGTGGACACAACTTCACTGAAAGGCAAACCTTTAAAACCTGAATACTTGACCCCTCTTTACACCTCTGGCTTCAGTCCATTCATAAATTGAAATACCTTATCTTCGTTTCTGTGAATAAAGTGTCCAGCGAATCTGGAAAGAGACTCAAATTGTCTAACATACTCGGCCACGGATCCTGTCTGCTTCAAGTTCATGAACTCCACCTTCTTTGCGGCCTGAACGGTGCTGCTAAAATATTTCTCAAAGAAGGTGTCCTTAAACTGAGACCAAGTCATAGCCAGAATATCAGTGGTGGTCTCAATTGTCTCCCACCAAAGCTGAGCGTCTCCAGCAAAATGAAACGTTGCCAGGGTGACCTTATCTCCTTCTCCGACGTTGGCACATCGGAGCATGCTCTCAATCTTCCTTAACCATTCTTTAGCAACAATCGGGTTAGATGATCTTCCATCAAATGTGGGCAGTTGAAGCCTGCGAAATCGGTCTCCTGGATGCTCATTGCCATGGCCCGAGTTGGCACTTCCTTGTGCTTCTCGGTTCAATAACACTCCTAATTGGTCGGACTGTTGTCGTACTATGTCAGTCTGCTGACGCACCAAATCTGTCAGCTGCCTAATCACACTAGGCTCCTCTTCACCTCTTACATTTGGCATTTCTCTAGGCACTCTAGGTCTTCCTGGGCGTCTAGCCATTATACTGGATTCCTGTATAAGGTTAATTACTTTCATAAACATCTAGTTACTAAGGCTAACATAAACACTTACAGTCGTTGGAGTACTTCCATGCAACGATTGGCACTGATGAGTAATCTTTTGAACGGTTTAACTGAATGTCTCTGATACCATACTGTAACGCCCCGAGTTTTCTGAACTCGGTTTGTTACTCATAAGCCGTACATAACTAAGAAACCTTGGACCGAATTTAAAACTTCCTTCGGAATTCAAATTTTAACGTTTGATAAAACATGAAAACTTGCAGCGGAAAAATCTTCGAGCGAAATAGAGTTGAGCAAAACTATGCAACAGTGTTTGAATGATCGAATAAAATATTAAGAAAATAATTCAGTCGGAAGGGATAAAGGTTTAGGCGTGAAATACTCAAAATTTAAGAAAGTCAAACACATCATCCGAAGAACGAAGTCAACCGGAAGGAACTGACATAGAAAACAGAAGGCTTTTCCTGATAACAAAACGACAAGGTTTCGGCTACACCATCCGGTCACAAAACGACAAAATACATCCTACATCGACCGGTGACGTCAGCCGGATGATTTTCTCATCCGATCGACTTTACTCTATATCCACCGGTAACGTCAGCCGGATGATTTCCTCATCCGATCGACTTTACTCTATATCCACCGGTGACGTCAGCCGGATGATTTCCTCATCCGACATAACAAGCTTCACGTACCGATCACTAAATGACAATTTTCCTACTTACATCTGCCGATAGAAATACAGCTAAATCTTCCGATGAAAATAAACTTCATCTTCCGATAGAAATAGAACTACATCTTCCGATGAAAATATAACTTCATCTTCCAAAAAAAATAGAACTACATCTCAACACCCACCGATAGACACCATCTACCGATAGAGTTCAAAGTGACACCCCAACTACTTCTAGCCATACAACACAACTCTAACTATAGAAGGAATTTACTCACCTTACTGAAACATTCAGAAATAATTCAAATCGTTGCATTTCTCAAAATCCAGTAAAAATCCAGTATTAAAACTAACGAAATACTAACATCAGAAGGGTCTCAAAATATTTTTGAAAACATCCAAGCAACTTCTTTCATTAGAAAGCTTAACATACTCAAATTGAAACCAATGTTCACTAAACCTTCACAACCACTGACACCAGTTAAACCGCCCCATCAGCTGCCAGTCTGTTACAAGGATGCACTCCTCCAACCAGTCTAGTCCTCAGTAGACTCAGAAAGCACACCTGCTATCACTTCTTCACCTACATCACAAAACTCATCTATTAGCCTAATGCTAAGTAAGTAAAGCAATAATGAAATGACAAGCTGAAACATGAAACCTAAATATGCAGTTTCTACTTTCTCATCTCAGTTGCACATCGTTTGTCTACTGATCAGATCCCTTGATTGCCCTTGGGAGTGGGATCAATTCTCCCAATGCTATACATCCTCATAATCAGTTAAGGGGTGGATGAAGTCCCTTAACCGCCAATGCAGTTCAATCTGTATACATCCTCTTCATCAGTTAAGGGGTGGACGAAGTCCCTTAATAGCTATTCTGATCCCTCAGACCTCTTGGGAGTGAGATCAATTCTCCCAATGCTATAAATCCTCATAATCAGTTAAGGGGTGGATTAGTTCCCTTAACCGCCAATGCAGTTAAATCTGTACTCGCCTTACCATAATATTACATGAAAGTTCATTTTCGTATTCTTTCAAAAACATGATGCATAACATACAAAAAATGCTCAAACATGCATAAACCTACTGTTTTGTGATGTAGGCCCGAAGGCACACACAGTACTTCACTTACTTGGTCTCCTGGAAAAACTTGATTGCAAGCTACTTCGGGTATTACTCAAACCTAAAACCATAGACAGAGCATACATTAAATTTCCTCTAATCTTCATTCTAAACCACTAGAAATCTAAGGGAAACTGTTTTGGGAACTCAAGTCATTGTGCATTCCCGATTTCAACTTAAACCGAAACCACCACTCGCTTACCGCCTTCTCAAAACCTCATTTATCATCCCTCCTACCAACGATAGATACAATGTAACAAGAAATAGAAGCAAAACTCACCAAGTTCGGAGGAAATCGCTGGAGGAAGTCGAAGGGGTCTCCTATCACGCTCTGCTAAGCTGAGGAGCTGAGAATGGAGAGGAAAGGAAATAAACAGTGGCGGCTGCTTCATTAATAGTTTCCTTAAATACGTTATCCACTTTTGAATTTCTAATTATCCTTATGCCCTTGCCTAGTCATCCACTAACCCTACATTTAATATTGTCATATAAATTGTACCATTAGTTAAAAAAAAGAATAGAGAAACGGTTTGATAGAACCGGGTATTACAATGCGTCTTTTTGATTCAAGAGTAAATCTCTTTTTGAAAGGATTAATAAAGATTCAACCACTTTCTTTTGTATAAACTGAGTTCCTTGTTCAAGAATTTCTTTAGCAGTTTTTTGTTGTTTATCTGCTGATTTTGATGTTTCCCCTAAAGTGGAAAAATTTGTTTGATAAGCTACGGATTTACAACCTCGGCCTCGGCCTCGGCCTCTACCCCTATATGGGGTTTCCATCCTGCAAAAATTCTCAGGTTAAGAAATCTGGTAAAGAGTTATTAATACCTTTGATATACTCAATAGAAAAATCAAAAACAGAAAGTTCTGATTGCCATCGAGCAAAAATTTGTTTTGAAACAAGATTCTTAACACCCTTTGATAAAATATCTTTTGCTGAAGAGCAATCTACTCTAAGAATAAATTTTTGATTTAATAAATCATCTTGAATTTTGAAATACATTTAACAATTGAAAGAATTTATTTTTTAACTGTGGAGTAATTCTTTTGAACAGGTTTCCATACTCCAGAAGTAAATCGAATAAGTTCTTCTTTTGAATTATTTGGATTTAACTGTTTTAAAATACCACCATAGCCAATGTCTGAAGCATCGGTTTCGACAATTTTTTGCCAGCTAGAGTTTGATAAAGAGAGACAAGGCAAAGTTTTAGCTTTTACTTTGATTCTTTTAACTGCTTTGGTATGTTTTTGATTCCATGGTTCAGGATTTTTTCTAAGTCGTTGATATAATAAAGACGTATCTTGAGCAAGATTTTTATAAAATCACCTAAATAATTTAGGTTACCCAAAAATCTTTGTAATGGATTTTTATCTTTGATTTCATCAGGAAATTTTGAAACAAACTCAATACTTCGGTTTATAGGAATAATTGTTCCTTGGTTTATAGTATGACCTAAAAAACGAACTGTTGTTTTAAACAATTGCATTTTAGGTGCAGATGTAATACCCGGTTTTTATATAGACCAATTCTCTATCTCTTGTAGCTAATGGTGCATTTTATATGGCAATATTAAATGTAGGGTTGGTGGATGACTAGACAAGGGCATATGAGTAATTGGAAATTTAAAAAAGTGGATAACGTATTTAAGGAAAGAGGTTTTGAGTTATTTCACGGTAGCCGCCACCCTTTCCCTCATTTCCTCTCGGTTTTTCAGCTCGAGCAGCAGGATTCTCCAGGCGATTCCCCTGTTCGATTCTCCTTCAACCTAGGTGAACTCTCCTCGTCTTCTTGTGATTTTAGTAGTTAGATAGCTGAGGGAATACAATGTATGAAGTTTCGAGGAAAACGCTATGATTTAGTATAGATTCGGGTTTCTGTGAAATGGGAATGCACGAAGATCCGAACTCCATAATTTATTTCCTTAAACTCCTGGATTGTTTAGAATGAAGTATAACTAACATACTGCCTACGATTTTAGGTTTGAGCTAAACCGAAGTAGCTAGCAACCAAGTAATTCCAGGAGGGCCAGGTAAGTAGAGTTTGTATTTGCCTTCGGGCCTACATCACAAAACACTAGGATTTTCTTGTATGCATGAAAGTATGTTTCATTTCACTTTTTTTTTTTTTTTTTTT
>CM039514.1:14528347-14615829 GCA_022432975.1 Begonia masoniana
TACCTCCCAACCATTAGTTTCATTATTCCCTAGCCCGCTCGTTTCCTTCTATGAATTACTGAAGTTCCAACAGCGCCATTTCGTCTGATGATCAAAAGGAACATCATTTTCTCTCATGGAAGAACAACCTTCAGTGGCCAAAATCAAAAGAAAAAAGTGGAAGGAGAATATAACAGCACCTCATTCATGAACGAAACGCCCCACGTTCACGGGCAGTGGACGAGGACAACGTCGCGTGAGGCAGAAGCACAGGTTGCGACTTGCTTAATTAAAGCAAACAGTTCTAGAACACATTTCTTCGATTAGTTTGGATATGTTACCTGTAATGTTAGTGCGTTTTTTACGCATCACGTAGGACAACGGTCGCTAACAAAGTAATAAATAGTAGTAAACAGTAGTCCCGACGAGGATACCTTAACTAAAATATAATTACTATAAAAATAACTATGGGCTAATATCAAAATTGACGTGAGGGGCCAGGAATGAGACAAATGAGTTTAGTCAGAAATTATAAAAATTTAAATCGAAAGAAATTAAAGAAAATAAAATATGAACCTTTATTTATGGTCGATTCTTCGTTACATGCAATTACTATGATGCTACATAGAATTTATAACATTTTCCACATAACAGCGATAAGATATTTTTTCTAAAGGGTCTACGAATGACCTAGTTAATTCGACCTATAGTTTCTTTCGACTTGAAAAAAAAAACTTGATTCGAATTTCTTTTAAAACTCCTATTCTCATGCGAATAGATTAAATGTCAAAACTTTTGTACAATTTAATTTAATTTAATTATCATGCATCTTAATTTAAGGGTAATGTCAATTTGGCCCTTACAACTAGTGAAATTGGCAATTTACACTGTAAACTTAGATATAGTCGAAAAACGTTAATATTTAATATTGAAATATGGCCCCTACCGTCAAACACTTTCCGTCAAAAAAAAAAAATAGTTCAAAAAATTCACCATTAGAATAGAAGCAGAAAATTCACCATCAAAATCATTGGCAAAATCAAAGTAAATTTTATCTGAAAAAATTAAAAAATCGAAGTACAGTAACAAAGTTCAGAAACCCTAACTATTCAATGCAGTACATCAAGAACAATTATTGGTTCAGATTTAAGACTCCAAAAATAAAGAACTTCAGCAATTACAGTAAGCAAATTTCTTCAAAAGCATGAGAAAGTTTTATCTTACCTTCGTTGGTCAAGCGGTGAGCAATCAGTCAACTGTCATCTGGCGACTGGCAAGAGAGAATCAAGCGCGAGCGAGGCGGGGGTCTCAGGAGAGAGAGAAAGAGAGGGGAAAGAGAGGTGAGCTGGTTGGGGGTCTGTGTTTCTGGAACTCGGAAAGGAGAAAAACGAAGACAGAGTAATAGGATTTAAAAAAAAAAAAAAAACCAAAGTGCAATTGACCGAACCGGTCTGGTCCGGTTATGACTCCATGCAGGGGCATTTCGGGAAGAAAAAATGAACACGTGAAAAAACACGTGACTTTTTGACGAAAAATATGACGGTAGGGGCCATATCGCCCATTATTAATACATTAAGGTTGTTCTTGCCCATTATCCGAGTTTACGGTATAAATTGTTCATTTCACCTAGTTGTATGGACCAAATTGCACTTTACCCTTTATTAATTGAATCAAAATTAAAGTCAAGAAAATTTTTAAGAGAGTTAACGTAACATTTCTTTAAAATTATTCGCATAAATGACAGCATTGAGTATATATACTTCGTAATTACATTAATTATATCAATTATTATTTATCACGTCAGTAAATATATTTATAGCATAAAATAATGGAATAAACATAGTATATTCAAATAAAAATAAGAAAAATTTCCAATATTGTAACGACCCTAATACTGTACCCGTATTTCCGTACTATTTTTCTATTTTTTTTTTATCCTAATATCTTTAATTAAACTCTAGGCAGAATCTAAACCGAAATCGAGATTGGAATCGAAATCGGAATTAAAATCTAACTTAAAACTCATTTTAAAACAAACATAAAACAATTTAAATAAAACTATTAAAACTATTAAATAAATTAGTTAAAGCAAATAAAAGTTGGGAGGACAAAACCGTCCAAAGCTGTGCCAAAAGTCAGCGATCGATCTCTGCATTGCTGCAGAGATCGATCGCTGCATGCAATGCAGCAATCAGCGATCGATCTCTGCATTGCTGCAGAGATCGATCGCTGCATGCAGTGCAGCGATCGGCGATCGATCTCTGCATTGCTGCAGAGATCGATCGCTGCTCATGCAAGCAGCGATCGCCCAGCGATCCCTTGCCTTCCACTGATCGCCTCCCTTTCTTCTTCTCTGTTTTTGGTCTTTCTCATTTCTCGCTAAGTGCTCTCTGGAAATCCTTATTCCAGAGAGCGAAATACAATGAAAAGCACAACCCCTAATACATTTTAGAAAGGAAAAACACCAATGTGCTCTCTGGAAATCCAGTTTCCAGAGAGCAAATCTTCTCATACTCTCCAATTTTTACAATCTAATTATATCTTAAAACACTACTAACTTAGCACCGGACTTTACGAAGTCCAACTGCGTGGATAGCTCTAAAAACTGAGCTATCCGTAACATCCTAAAACATTTCAAAACGATCAAATAAAAGCTTTAATCCAAAACAGTTAAATACAGTTTAAAACCAAACAGTTCCAGAATCTCAAAACAAATTAAACATCCTATACACATTCATCGAAACATCCCAAAATATACTAAAAAGACCCTCAAAAGCTGTACATACGTCCCCACGGGTCAAATGAGCCTCGACTGCGCCAGCACACCACCGCAGCCATCCTCGATCAACCGAACTCATGCCTAAGGAGGAGGAATCCCATCCTCACCTGGATCCTCGGAGTCTATATCACCTACACCATACATAACACACTATGAGATAAAAATCTCAGTAAGCTCTAGTAAATGCAACTACATGCTATGCTATGCGTGTGAGTTGGAAATCATGCAGCATTTTCTTTTCTTATTAATTAGGTGTCACCGAGATCTAATCCTCCTAACCAGAGAGAGCACATCCAGCGGGCGGACTACTCTTTCCAGTTAGAAGAGGGGGGTACACGCTTACAACACGTACAGCCGTGCCTGAGCCCCACCTCGCATGACCATCGTATGAGTGTATAATAAATGTGGTACTGTGACCAGCCCGTAGTCGGCCTCCACAGTAGGTCCCGCCCCTCTCCAGGCCACATTGTGAGTACATAATAGATGTGGTACTGTGACCAGCCCGTAATCGGCCTCCACAGTAGGTCCTGCCCCTCTCCAGGCCACATCGCCAAGTTAAAAACATCGTGCGGAAATTCATTTTCATGCTTTTCTTTTAAAACACGTGATGCATGAACAGTTCATAACATAATTTAAATACTCAGCATACGTACCATCAAGACTGTAAAAGGAAACCTAACCTACGAAACAATTAAACCTAACTACCCAACCAATGCAATATAAACTAGCGCGTCATCAAAATCCTCGAAAACGACTTCGAAGCACGGTGTAGGCCAATCGGCCGGAAAGGAATCACGAGAACTTACCTCGTGCACGCTGCAATCCAAACTTCGTCCACAAGCACTGATTACCTAATCATTTTACGAAAATTGACGTTAAAACGAGTTTTAAACAATCAATCGTCCAAATTGTCAAAAACCTTAAATAAAGGAATTTCTTAAAGTTCTAATCCAATTTATCGAGCTATTTATTCAAGTAATTTTACGCTCGGCACCTAAGTTCTTGATTTACGAAATTCTCTGAAAACTCGAAAATTCTCGGTTTTTTTTACACTTTTTCACAAATTGATTTAACTTCGTCCAATAACGTCCAATACGTTTAATATATACTTAATCAATGCTAACCTATTAATTACGAACCCTAATTCGCGTTTTTAATCGAAAACCCATCGAAAACCCTAAACGTAAAACTCCGTAAAACTCGAAATAAACGTTCTAAAACTGTAGAGACATACCTAGAACGTCGATTGGAGGAAGAAACGTGAAGGAAACGAAGCGAACGAGACGCGAATCGGAGGTCGGATCGCCGGATTTGTCGCCGCGGCCGTGAGTTTCTCCTTCTCTGGAGAAAATAAGGAATTTCAATCGCAGAATGTGTTCTGCGATTGAAATCAATTGGTTTAAATAAAAAATGAAATAATTAAATGCTAAAAGACAATTTTGCCCTTTTTAAGTTTTTATATTGATTTCGTCTTTCGGTTCGTTAATCGTCCAGCGAGTTGAATTCTCGAAAACTCCATAGTTTGCCAATAACTCCTATTCATTATTTGGGATTTAACAAAACTGTCCGTTCGCAATTTGGACATCGTTTACTATTTTTACTAAAACGTCATTTACTTTACGATAGACATAATTACTCGGAATATAGTGTTACTATTCCGAAAATTCCCATAATTTCCTTAAAATTTCTATTACTCGTTAGAATCGTAATGACGCTTTCTTTTTGTAAATCGGACCTGATTTGACTTATTTACTAAAAATGCCACATATAATATAATATATCAATATCATATATTAAATTCAACGTCCGTACAAGCCGGGTATTACATTCCACCCTCCTTATTCAGAATTTTGTCCTCAAAATTTGCCCTGGCCTATAGTTCTTGATATCAACTCCTCGTGTCTCGTGGCGTTTTACTTCGGCCAATCATCTGTACTCACGGTCCCTTTTTGTGGTTCTAAACCAACATCCTACTATATCCTCCAACATTGGTCCTAACTCTGTATCCACTACTTTCGATCCGTTCATATACTTTCTTTCAAAAGTGTTGAGCACAATTTAAATTTGTAAATTTCAAATCAATCAACTCTGCAACCTATTTGCCACCTGAATATTTGTGCATGCTTCGACTTTCATCCTTCAATTAATAATTCTCATATTATACTTCCCATTAATTCTAGCTTCAAGGTGCTCTTTCATCATCATCTTTCCTCCACCGTTCTTTCACGTCGGAGCTACGTCCCAGCTTACTAACACCAGCCAAATTGAGTGCTTAACCTCATCTAACGTCCGGGCTGTAACCCAAACATAGACATGGTTTCATCGACACCCTCCGCAGTCGGTATGTGTACCAACACACATTAACCTTGTCACCATATCCCTTCCTTTCAATTGGTCCATACATGCTCGCGCGTACGCATCACATCTTACCAAATTTTCTAAGCCTTAAATCAAACAATCTCTAACCGTGTACCTGTCACCTGACGACCTGACTTGGTCTTTACTAAGGACTGCCCATTATCCTTAATCCTAAAATAATTTCGACCTTCTGACGTCATTTGGGTTGACTATCGTTCGAGGGTTCCTAATAACACCCAGGTTGTAATCCAAACAACCCACTATGTTAACCTCAACTCTTCAAACGGAGTTTCTTTAGTTTCTAAGTTCCTTAATCCTGTGTTTATCGAATACGTATCTAACCACTTTACGCCTTCAAAGCCTTCTTAATTTACTTATTCCGACGCTAAAATTTCAATTACACTACGGCTTTATCCACCTATCGGGTATAAAAATTTCCATATACATATCAGAGCTGTAAACTAAATCTGCGTAAACTCTCGCTGGTCCTAACCTTAGTCGTCCGAGTACACATTTCTCTAATATTATTTCCGTATGACCTCTGCGTCAGCATCATTCAAATTGTACCCTTCCATGGACACCCCACGGTTCTTAACAACTATTCTAACATGAGCTTTTCAACTAGATCTTGTCCTCAACGTTTCGCAAGGTTTTCCATCAACGATGTCCTACATCACGTTCTCACTCGGGTAACTCACTGACCACAATTCCTGTCCAATGTGATACTTACTACTTAACTCTTTCTATCGCTATTTCTCGCAAACTATCTCCCTAGAAATACATTCAAGGCCACAGCAGGTTCAACTGAGAGCTTAAGTCGCTTCTTTCTTAAGACCAATGCTCACTTTGAAATTGGGTCGTACTATTATCAGACTTCACTTCAAGTCACATTAACGAGCTTCCTCGTCATGTCTTAACTGAAACGCTCATATTATCAACAATATCCCCTTTTTGTTCAACTTACATTTCCATTTAACTTTGAGCACAGTCCAATATTCTAAGCCTCGCCATAGGTCTACTCTAAACTATTTCTTCTATCCTTAGATTATTTACGTGTCTGTTGGTCCCAACTTGTCAAATACGAGTCAAACCTCTGAAATTTCGACTTCACAATCCATACGGCAATAACTGTAGAGCTTATCTTCTAATCTTAACTCTTCATTAAATTTAACAATCTCCCGCACTTACTCAAATGTCGTACATGGACTTCTCTCAAGTTACCTTATGGTCTATATGCTTTCATTCCCTCTAGTCATGTTCTATTTACTCCTATTGGCCCCAGTACAACGACTCATCTTACCGTCTTCTGGCTTGCATACTTGTCGCAGATAAGTTTAAGTCTTCGATTACAATCTCCTCTCACCCCCAAATCTTACTCTTCTACTTCCCTCCTACACCGATATTCCTACTTCCACCTCGGCGGTAAGCCTCACGTCAACTTCTGATTTAGTGTGCTAAATTCAGTGATTTATTTTGTGTTTCTACGTTCTTCGCAGTTCATAGGCCTCTACTTCGTAACTTTCACTGGACACTTCTTAATGCATGAAGAGTCAACTACTCACTGGTTATTGTCAACTTTACTTCGTCTCCCTCTTATAGAAAGTCGGTCAAAATCTCTTTCACAAATTGAGTAGTCGATCATTATCGGCTAGTCATCTAAGACCCTACTGTCTCCTGGGGACCAGCCGATCTCATAACTTGAGTATCACCTTTTGTATAACCATCATTCCTCTATTGCCTCGAGGTTTGTTAACCCCCCAGCTCCGAGTAAATTCCCTTGTCTTCTTTATCGATACGAACACTCCTACTTAACTGCGTCTTCAACGTTGCGTTGCCCTACCACCCCTTCTTAAAAGAAGCCGACGTATTGTATACCCCTTCTACAATCTACTTAAGCTAAACTCTTGAGTGCCACCATCGTCTAGGTGTTCCCTATTTTTGTACGTACTAACGACACCTTGATCATCCGAAATATTTCCTAAACTACAAATTTCTCCTCGATTAAACACATTCTAAATTCTAAGGGTTTACCAATCTGGGTCTAGTCCTCATTTATTTAAACTTTATTCCAATAAATTGTACCCCCCTATATTCGAAGTCTATGTCAACCTATCACGCAATTTTCTCCCAAAATTATAAATTTCTAATATTCTTTATTCTATTAATTATCGAAATAAAACTATACCTGAAACAATTGAGGGTTGGCCGATATCCTCTTTCTTGTTCGGGGCAATTATCTTTGGTGTAACTTTTTTCTTATCCTTTCCAGGCTTCGGGCACTCCTTGACGTAGTGGCCAATCACTCCACATCTATAGCACATATTTGTGCCAAGTCTGCATTCTCCATAATGCTCCCTCTGGCAATTAGGACACAGTGGCCCACGAGAAGTTCCCTGTGTGCGCTTCGGTCGGCTTTGTTCTACTACCTTCTTGCCTTTCCTCTTCGCACCGTGGTCATCGGGAGCAACCACTCCTTGAATCCTAAGTCTTTCTTGATTTATTAACATCTCTAGCTGACGAGATTGACTATCTATAAGTCGGGCCTGTCGGTCAAGATGTAGGACCTGCTGTGCTATAAGTTCCCTCAACTGGTCAATCGTATCATCTCTGTCATCTCGATTATTCCATCGACGCACCATGTTTATATCACTCCTATAAAATTTAAAAGCAAATATCTCTAAGAAAACTGAAATCAAACAAAGCTATAAGCATACTCACAGTTGATGAAGAATGTCCGCGTAGTGGCTGTGCAGTCGAGCGGTCTACAGAACCGATTTTAAAACCCGGGGGCTCTGATACCATAACTGTAACGACCCTAATACTGTACCCGTATTTCCGTACTATTTTTCTATTTTTTTTTTATCCTAATATCTTTAATTAAACTCTAGGCAGAATCTAAACCGAAATCGAGATTGGAATCGAAATCGGAATTAAAATCTAACTTAAAACTCATTTTAAAACAAACATAAAACAATTTAAATAAAACTATTAAAACTATTAAATAAATTAGTTAAAGCAAATAAAAGTTGGGAGGACAAAACCGTCCAAAGCTGTGCCAAAAGTCAGCGATCGATCTCTGCATTGCTGCAGAGATCGATCGCTGCATGCAATGCAGCGATCAGCGATCGATCTCTGCATTGCTGCAGAGATCGATCGCTGCATGCAGTGCAGCGATCGGCGATCGATCTCTGCATTGCTGCAGAGATCGATCGCTGCTCATGCAAGCAGCGATCGCCCAGCGATCCCTTGCCTTCCACTGATCGCCTCCCTTTCTTCTTCTCTGTTTTTGGTCTTTCTCATTTCTCGCTAAGTGCTCTCTGGAAATCCTTATTCCAGAGAGCGAAATACAATGAAAAGCACAACCCCTAATACATTTTAGAAAGGAAAAACACCAATGTGCTCTCTGGAAATCCAGTTTCCAGAGAGCAAATCTTCTCATACTCTCCAATTTTTACAATCTAATTATATCTTAAAACACTACTAACTTAGCACCGGACTTTACGAAGTCCAACTGCGTGGATAGCTCTAAAAACTGAGCTATCCGTAACATCCTAAAACATTTCAAAACGATCAAATAAAAGCTTTAATCCAAAACAGTTAAATACAGTTTAAAACCAAACAGTTCCAGAATCTCAAAACAAATTAAACATCCTATACACATTCATCGAAACATCCCAAAATATACTAAAAAGACCCTCAAAAGCTGTACATACGTCCCCACGGGTCAAATGAGCCTCGACTGCGCCAGCACACCACCGCAGCCATCCTCGATCAACCGAACTCATGCCTAAGGAGGAGGAATCCCATCCTCACCTGGATCCTCGGAGTCTATATCACCTACACCATACATAACACACTATGAGATAAAAATCTCAGTAAGCTCTAGTAAATGCAACTACATGCTATGCTATGCGTGTGAGTTGGAAATCATGCAGTATTTTCTTTTCTTATTAATTAGGTGTCACCGAGATCTAATCCTCCTAACCAGAGAGAGCACATCCAGCGGGCGGACTACTCTTTCCAGTTAGAAGAGGGGGGTACACGCTTACAACACGTACAGCCGTGCCTGAGCCCCACCTCGCATGACCATCGTATGAGTGTATAATAAATGTGGTACTGTGACCAGCCCGTAGTCGGCCTCCACAGTAGGTCCCGCCCCTCTCCAGGCCACATTGTGAGTACATAATAGATGTGGTACTGTGACCAGCCCGTAATCGGCCTCCACAGTAGGTCCTGCCCCTCTCCAGGCCACATCGCCAAGTTAAAAACATCGTGCGGAAATTCATTTTCATGCTTTTCTTTTAAAACACGTGATGCATGAACAGTTCATAACATAATTTAAATACTCAGCATACGTACCATCAAGACTGTAAAAGGAAACCTAACCTACGAAACAATTAAACCTAACTACCCAACCAATGCAATATAAACTAGCGCGTCATCAAAATCCTCGAAAACGACTTCGAAGCACGGTGTAGGCCAATCGGCCGGAAAGGAATCACGAGAACTTACCTCGTGCACGCTGCAATCCAAACTTCGTCCACGAGCACTGATTACCTAATCATTTTACGAAAATTGACGTTAAAACGAGTTTTAAACAATCAATCGTCCAAATTGTCAAAAACCTTAAATAAAGGAATTTCTTAAAGTTCTAATCTAATTTATCGAGCTATTTATTCAAGTAATTTTACGCTCGGCACCTAAGTTCTTGATTTACGAAATTCTCTGAAAACTCGAAAATTCTCGGTTTTTTTTACACTTTTTCACAAATTGATTTAAGTTCGTCCAATAACGTCCAATACGTTTAATATATACTTAATCAATGCTAACCTATTGATTACGAACCCTAATTCGCGTTTTTAATCGAAAACCCATCGAAAACCCTAAACGTAAAACTCCGTAAAACTCGAAATAAACGTTCTAAAACTGTAGAGACATACCTAGAACGTCGATTGGAGGAAGAAACGTGAAGGAAACGAAGCGAACGAGACGCGAATCGGAGGTCGGATCGCCGGATTTGTCGCCGCGGCCGTGAGTTTCTCCTTCTCTGGAGAAAATAAGGAATTTCAATCGCAGAATGTGTTCTGCGATTGAAATCAATTGGTTTAAATAAAAAATGAAATAATTAAATGCTAAAAGACAATTTTGCCCTTTTTAAGTTTTTATATTGATTTCGTCTTTCGGTTCGTTAATCGTCCAGCGAGTTGAATTCTCGAAAACTCCATAGTTTGCCAATAACTCCTATTCATTATTTGGGATTTAACAAAACTGTCCGTTCTCAATTTGGACATCGTTTACTATTTTTATTAAAACGTCATTTACTTTACGATAGACATAATTACTCGGAATATAGTGTTACTATTCCGAAAATTCCCATAATTTCCTTAAAATTTCTATTACTCGTGAGAATCGTAATGACGCTTTCTTTTTGTAAATCGGACCTGATTTGACATATTTACTAAAAATGCCACATATAATATAATATATCAATATCATATATTAAATTCAACGTCCGTACAAGCCGGGTATTACAAATATAACTTTCTAATTTTTTTTAACGATTATATAAATAATTAGAGTAAACTTTTCAAATTTACAATTTGTCAATTTCATAACTTTACAATACCGAATGAAATATGTCATTAAAAGTTTAATCGGTAAATTGCAATATAACCTCTAATATTGGGTTGTTGACAACTAATAGTCTGGATAATTTTTTGACAATTTAGTTCTCAAACTTTAACCCAGATTAATTGTCTTCATGTTAATTTGTTAATATATTAACGAATATGGATGAGATTATTCAAAAAAATTATTTGAAGATCAACAGTCACATTACAACTTAGCAAAGTTTAATGTATAGGTAGTTTACAGTTTAAGTTGTCACAAACTTTAAATAATAGATCTCACTTCCATTGTTTACAACATAAAATGCACTAGGCCTTAGTTTAGTTACACCTAGGATGTGAATAGAGGAGAAAGAGATGCATGGGAGCTTTCCCTCTATTTTCCTCTTCTTCACAAACTCAAATTCTTGAATATTCAGCAAAACAGATTCACAGATATGATCGATTCGAAAATTATGAAAATCTCAGGAAATCTGCCTTTGTTCACCCTACAAATTCGACCATAAACTAGCCCAAAGAAAAGATAAACCTGCTGGATAATAGATAAAAAAATGATTTTTGCCATTTTTGAAGCCTCTGCAACTTTCTCAGCTTCAATGGCGGTCTTCATCATCTGCTTTTATAGAATGAGAAGAAAAGTATAAAGGAAGAAGAAATGGGCAACCTTAATATCTGTTCCACTTTCGTTCAAGATGGAGAAATCGGAGCTACATTACTTTTTCCACGTTCTGATCACCCATCTTCCCAGAATGCAAAAAGTTGAAGAGTGAAGAAGAAAGAGGAGAAGGAGATGGAGACAGAGTGCAATGGCGGCAGCAGAGAGAAGCTATTTGAATCCTTTTCAGTATATTTTCAAATGAGCCCTTGAATTTTACATGTACATCTTGTGGAGCTCATAACGAGCATTGGAAAAAGAGAAAAGTAACTCAACTAGAGTAACTTGTTAGATTATTTTAATAATCTATTTGTGAATCATGTAAATTATAGTGATATTGACTTTATCTTAAAGTGTTTAATGTGATGATTGTTAAACATAAAAGAAATAAAGTTAATTGAGTTTTAATTCTCTCTCCTTAACCTTATAAAATTATATAAATTATAGTTGAAGAGTCGTGTTAGAAGAGACATGAATGAAAGGGTAAGAAGAGTTACCTTTGTATGGTTGTCTTCTTCGTTCCAACGAGAGATTATAGAATACTTTCTCTTAAAAAAAAAATTATATTCACTCATTCACTCACTCTCAATCTCTATATCATCAAAGAGATAATCAAAGGGAAAGGGATTAAGGGGAGAAAACGGTATTCGGTAAGGCAAAGCAAAGCATACATATAAAATGGATCAAGGTTAGTATATTATGTAATTTTTCGTTTCAAAGAATTGTTGAATCAACAACGTTATAAAGGGATTAAAGTATTGAAAGTTTTTTTTATTTGCTTTCAATTGGTATTAGAGCATGGTTCTATAACGTGTTATTCACCGTTTATATGGAATGGATTGCATGAAAGTATGTTTGCATGATGAGATTGGCCGATTATGGTTTCTGATCGTTTTCTCTAAATTATAGTGGTTTAAATTAAAATGTTTGGTTGATTTTGGAACACATAAGAGTTTTGGGTTTCATTAGTTGATGAGAGGGTCGTCGGAATGAATCCGATAATAGTTTTTCAGATGCACCGGTCGACCCCATTACACAGAGGTCAACCCCTCTTACACGACGGTCAACTGAATGACCAATAAAATCACCTTACTGGTTTTGCACTCAATAATTAAGGTGTTCCGAAATTAAAGTTTACTCAATTGAATACTTGATGTATGGAAACTTGTTAGTCACAAAAGTTGCCTAGTTTGAAAGGATCAATATTCGATTGCGTAATTGTCATTCGTTTAGTATGAAAGGATGCTATTGATTGAATGAACTAAACGTTTGAGATTGTTAATTACAACATTATGAGGTCATCCAAAAATGGACCAATGTTTGTAATTGATGATATGGAAGAGACATGTTTGCATATTTGATTGATATGATTATATATCCAAAGATATTGAGTATGTTGATATGAATATGATTATTTTCCTATTAAAGTATATGTTAATAACATCGTTGATAGTTGAAGGTTGTTTCTTTAAGTATTGCCCAAAGGTGAACTTTAGGAAATGCATTACTGTTTGTTTGAATTCATTTATGTTTATTCAAAGCATTAAAGTATGAGCATGTATGTTTTACATCATTTATGAATTTGTTATCTTTCGCCAACAACTTGCTTAAGTTCAATGGCTTAAACTTTTGCGGATTGGTCCGAACAAATCTAGTTTCAACTTGGTGTAATGGGTTTGGACATGACATTAGTTTGTGAAAAGCCAGCAGCCATGAATGAGACCAGTACGGAAGCTGACAAGTCCGTTATTAAGACTTGGGAGCGGTCTAACATGCTGTGTTTGAGTTTAATGAAGTTGACGATGGCTGAAAATGCTAAGCCATCAATGCCAAAGACTAACAATGCTAAGGAATTCATGTTGAGAATAAAAGAATACTCCCAATTGGATATTACAGACAAGTCCATTGTAGGAAACCTCATGAGTGAGTTGACGACCAAGAAATTTGATTGGTCACAACCCATTCATAATCATGTGACAAGTATAGTAAATCTAGCTGCAAAGCTGAAGTCGATAGGCATGGATGTTAGTGAATCATTATTGGTTCAATTTATCATCAACTCACTCCCTCTTGAGTTTGGCTAGTTCCACGTGAATTATAACACCATAAAAGAAAAATGGAACTTTCCAAGTCCTCCGCCCAGTTTATTTACGTCTTCCGGCTGACGTCATCCAAGTCTTGCGCCAGTCTTCCGATAGTCTTCCGCCAGTCTTCCGCCAGTTCTCTGCCTATGTCTTCAGCCTGTATTTCCTGTTTTCTTCTTCCGTCATTTATTTTGCCTTTGATTTTAACTGATTCTCGCTGCCTACGTCTTCCGCCCAGCTGTTTGCCTCAGTTTATTTCTGTTTTTTCATGCTTAATTCCGTTTCTTCATTTTAGTCACCCATCCCTATAATCTCAGTTCTGAATTAGTTCCCGTTTCTCTTTCTCTGTGATTCTGAAATTTGGTTACTCACCGTAGTCCCTCCCTCTCTGTAAAATTTTATGTTTAGGGTTTTGCATTGATAATACACGTCTTCTGTCATTAGTTCTAACAGTTCAGTCGGTTTTCATAAGTTGTCCAATGCATTTGGTAAACGTTTTCTGTCCTTTGTCCCAGTAACGCTGTCTGTTCTATTAAAAAAAAAATAGTCACTGTTTTCCGTTAACCGTCCTGAGTGAGAGCTTGGTTCTCAGATTTCGATCGGGATCCGGTTCCGGGCCTTCACATTCATAAACTGATCTGATCCCTCGGTTCCCTTGGGAAGTGGATCAATTTTCCCAATGTTATACATCCTCTACTCGATTAAGGGGCGGATGAATTCCCTTAATAGCTGATCTGATCCCTCAATTCCCTTGGGAGTGGGATCAATCCTCCCAATGTTATAAATCCCTTCAAAAGTTAAGGGGTGGATTAGTTCCCTTAATAGTTTGTCTGTCACATTCAGCTCATGCCTTACCATTCCTTACATGGAAATTCATTTTCGTAATCTTTCAAAAACATGATGCATGACATACAAACTCATTCACACGATACATAATCCTACTATTTTGTGATGTAGGCCCGAAGGCACATGCATACTTCACTTACCTGGCTCTCCTGGAAATCGCTCGGCTGTAAGCTACTTTAGAAGCTCGCTCACCTAAGTTCATAACAGAACATCAATCAAACCTTCGCTAAACTTTACCAAAAATTAACCAGAAGAACAAGGAAACCAGTTTGGATCTCTACTGCTTGCACATTCCCATTTATCCCTAAGAACCCGAACCTATTCTCATCTACAGCATCCTTGAAACCCTCACATTGTACTCCCTCAGTTATCTAACTGCTAAAACGCAAGAGAATGAGGAAAAACTTACTTAGGTTGAAAGAGAATCGAGCAGGGAAAATCGCCTAGAGAGCTCTGCTGCTTGAGCTGAAAACCCGAAGAGGAAAAGTAGGAAATGGTGGCGGCTACAGTGCATTAAACCCAACCCTCTTTCCTTAAATAGGTTATCCACTTAAAATTTCTAATTACCCTTATGTCCTTGCCTAGTCATCCATTAATTTAAAAGAATAGAAATTAGTTTGATAAAACCGGGTGTTACATACTTAGTTTTAAACGCGGTCTTCCACTCGTCACCCTCCTTCATTCGTATCTGATGGTAGCCACTCTTAAGGTCCACCTTTGCAAATAGCGTCGCTCCACTGAGCTCATCTAACATGTCCTCGAGCATAGAGATGAGAAATCTATATTTCACGGTGATTTGATTAACGGCTCGGCTATCAACACATATCCTCATTGTGCCGTCTTTCTTGGGTACCAATAGTGAGGGAACGACACATGGGCTCATGGACTCTCGTATATAACCTGACACGGGATCCCTTAGAAAAGGGTCCGTGTTTAACCCACAAAATAATCAAGATAAGTGCTCGGTTGTGTGGTTGTGTAAAATGATAAATATAGGAAAGAAAAATGCTAGAAATAAAATACAAGAAACTAAATAACGGAATAATGTTACTATGGCCGAAGTTACTATGATGAATGATGGAATGAAAGATAAAGAAAATAAGAAGAAAGAGATGAAGAAGAGATAATATGGGTGAAATGAAAAATGCAATGCAAAAAGATAAGAAAATGACAATAAAATAAAAGTGATGGTGTGTGAAAATGGAGCTGAAAATAAAGAGTGGATATAGTGTGAAAGTGATGGCAATAAAATAAAAGAAATACCCTTGGCGGATCCGTAGAGCGATCTTACGGGTTAAGCTCTCGGATAAACATTTTCCGGGAGGAAAACGACCACCTTATGCTGGGGATTTTCGTCCTAGGTCCAACTCCCAATGGAGAAGGTGAGGGAATTAGTAAGAGCTATCCTAGCAACCCAAGCTAGGTTAGCAATGGATGACCACTCCACTTGGTTCAAAGAACCAAGGAAAAACACTCCTAAGGATACCCTCCTTTGAGTAGAGAAATAGAAATTTTATAAATGGGCAAAAGTTTTTATACATGCACCAATGCCATGAATTTATAGAGTCCTAGGGTGGATTATGAGGGTTTCCATAAGGATGAATGAATGGTGGCCCTTGGATGAAAAATGATGGATGGCCAAGATCAAAGCAAACAAGCACACATCCTAGGGAGGAGATGAATGCCATGCCTAAAGGGATCAATGGAGGGAATCTTGCCACACCATCAATCCATGTTGCCACTAATTCTTGTACCTGCAAAATCATACCTTTAAATATGGGCTCTTCTTTGGGCCATGGCTTCCTTTGGGCTCCATTTGTTGTAGACTTTTTCCTTGAATATTTGAGTTGAAATTCTTCAACCCATAATCCACCAACATTCATCTAACCCTAACCACACAATCTAATGCATGCAATGCAATTTATAAAATCCTTACAATAAAGGCGAATGTATGCCAAATAAGTTCGAAATAAAAATTACAAAAATAGGGCCCGGGAAGACAAATTCCCATTGGGCTAAGTCGTGACTCCTCCAAGTGATCCATAGGCAATCCTTCTTCATAAATTTTCCTACAAAAAAATAAAAACACGTAATAAATAGAGAATTTAGATAAGGCAAGGGATTTTTACTAAGTTTCATTAAGTATGCATCCCGAGGCATGTCATCCTCTCCGGGTGATTTGAGGATTTGACCTCAAATCTGATGGTTGACTATTCTCAAGGAGGATTCTAACAAATTCTCGTCTACTAGTTTGTTTATTACTTTTGATAGGTTGGAGTTTAAAGGCGAGAAGGATATATTCTTTCGTTAGAATTTCTAAGTGGCATGGAGGAGGGATGGTCTTACTAAAATTTCCTTTGGTAAGGGTGGAAAAGTTGAATCCGAGGTCTACTTTGGAGGGCGTTTGCTCAAAGATGAAAAGAAATTTTCCAAAGTAGTCGAATTTGACAAGTAGTGGGATTGAAATGATAAAATCCTTCAACCAAAGAAATGATCTAATTATCCTTAAGACCTTAAAAAAAATTTATTTACCAATAGAACTTTAACTCTAGTCCTATGGTAGAATTTGTGGACATCGAATGGTGGGGAACAAGGTTTTAGTAAACCGCCAATTTGAAGTTTAGAGTGTTTATGAGCTACAAAGGGAGTAATATTCCTATTAGTGTGTGTAACTCTAAAAGTATAAGAAGGAAGGTAAATGATTGGTTCGAGACCATAGATTAACCTCTTCCTTAGGGATGGAACAGATCAAAAAATTCCCTCAAGTTTTGGACGGAAAAGAAAAGGAGTGATGATCATACTACCTATCCCAAAAATAATTTCGTCATTTAATTTCGTCTTCTCATGAGGCCATATAAATTCATTCCCCAATTGGTAAGGCAATTCATTGGCAAATAAAGGATTTGAGTGTTCTTGGAATAAGGAAGTTTTCTCTAGATGCGGGAAGGAAGGGAATTGAGTTACAATCATATTTCCTATTCCATAAATGCCTTCTTCACTTATTTTTCTTTCTTCAATATTTTCCAAGGCATAGGACACCTTTTCTTCAGATAAGGGATTGTCATGCCAATTGATAGGAGGGGTTTCTCGATTTTCACTCAACCCGCATTTTGATAATAGTAAATTTTCCTTTTTGGCGGGTGGCCTCATCTTGAGCAACTTGCTCGGGAGTCATTGGTAGTAATTTTAACTTTCTTCCTCCAAAATTAAATGTATAACGGTTGAGGAATCCGTCATAATTGACTCTACGGTCAAAATGTCATGGTCGTCCTAGTAGAATATGGCTGGCACTCATTGGGACAACGTCACAAATAACCGAGTCCTTGTATTTTCCTATAACGAAATCTACGGTTACTTGTTTGGTGATCTCATGCTCATTTTTGTCGTCCAACCATTGAAGCTTGTAGGGTGTGGGATGATTACGGGTTTCAAGTCCTAATTTTCTGACCATGTCTTGGGAGGTCGCATTTATACAACTTCCTCCGTCGATTATCATAGAACAAACTTTATCTCTTACAGCACATCGACTATGAAATAAATTTTCAAGTTGACAGTCCTTGTCCACGTGCTTTGATGTTAATGCTCGCCTTATAACCATTAGTAAAGGTCCATCTTGAGGCTTGCATTCATCGGCTTCTTCTTCGCTTTCTACTTCCACTTCATTCTTATCGATTTTATTGTATTGGCCTTCGTCCTCTTCACTCTCCCATTCTCCCGTTGACTCCTTAATGACCATCACATGGTGATTAGAGCACTCGTTAGCATAGTGCCCTTTTGCTAAGCATTTGAAGCATTGCACATCACGTGCTCTTGGTCCTTTAGGTAGGGATTCTTGGCTTTTGTTTGGTGGGGGATGGTGAGGGGGGATTTTCGGGGGCCAATTTCGGTTGAACGGTCTCTTCTCTTCATGTTTTTGGATGGATTTCTTGGAATTGAAATTACGGGGAGAAAATTTGTTAGGCAAGTCGGTCTTGCGCTTTCTTTTCAATTGTCTCTCCACTGTGAGGGCTAGTTAGATGACCAATTACATGGTCTCCAATTGTTGAATTTCAACAAGATCTCCAATATCACGGTTCAAGCCTCTTATGAACCTAGCGATGAGTTGTTCTTGGGGTTCATCAATTGCGCATCACATGTTAAGGGTTTCGAATTCGGTAAGATATTCATCTACCGAGAGGCTATTTTGTTTTAACGTGTGAAGTTGATGAAAGAGTTCGTGCTTGTAGTGACGAGGGACGAACCTATGGTGCATTAAGTTTTTCATGGAAGTCCAAGTTGTAACGGGAGGTCCTAATGTTCTAATTCTTTGGGCTTTAAGGTTGGACCACCACAAGGCGGCGTGCCCCGTGAGTTCAAGAGAGGCTAATTGAATTTTTACTTGCTCGGAGTAATCATGGCACTCAAAAACTCTCTCAACTTTGTCAACCCAATCTAAATATGTGTGGCCGTCACACGTTCCATCGAAAGGTGGAATTGTAATCTTGATGTTGCGGAGGTCGTCAATGTCCCTACGACGATTTGGGCGATACTCTTCATCATCCACCCAATCCTCATCCTCCGAATAATATGGTTGTCTCCTTCTTTGGGGTTCACTCCAATCTTCCTCTATAGGTGGTTGAAAAGGTGCTCTACGCCTAGGGCGTTCGGGAATAATCCTAGATGAGGTCTCTTGAGAAGGGACACGTTCGCAGAACTCTCTACGAGGAGGATTGTTCAACATTGTTTGGACTTGTTGGGCGAGGCTATTAACTATGCTTGTTAAGGCATCAATTTGTCCTTGCATGCCTCCTTGTGAACTAGTCTCACCTTCGTGTCGTGTGCTTTCGGGTGGAGGAGTATCCCTAGCCCGATGTGGTTCTTGGTGGGGTGGATCTCGATTGAACCCACTTCGATTAGTCATAGTTAAGTGTTTTAATTTGATTCAATTTCTTGTCTAAGTTAAATTTCCTAAATTAGTGAGATGCTTATCTTCTTAATGTCTTAGGAAAATTTTAAGTACTAAGGTAAATTCTTAGCTAAGACAATAAAATTGGGATCATTCTCACATAAGGAAACAACTTAATGATAACATTAAACACTTAACAATTAATTATAGAAATGAATATTTCAATAAATGCTAATCTCCACAAATTTAGCCCAATTTAATCCAAGTTATCAATTTCAATCAAATCCACTCAAGACAATATTAATATAAACTCAATTATTCCCCAAAACAGCAAGTAATAATATTAATTCACAAGAGAAACATGCTGAAATTTTCAAAATAATAAGCAGAATTTTCCATGTTAACATAAATCAATATTCCCAATTCTAGTTTGCAAATTAATTATCCTTGTAAATCTAATTTTGTGCAATTAAATTACAGCATATAATATATGAATTATAAGCTAAATCCAAGTGCAAATATTCAGCAAACTAACAAGGAATTCCAAGATAACATACTAGAAAAACCGAATAAGCGATCAACAAGTAGAATCCGATGTTAAACATTAATTTAGAGCCGAATTTCATGCATCATAAATTCAGATTTTTTTGTAATATTTTTAGATGCAAATATGGAAATAAGCATAACATTAAAATACTAGAAAAACTCAATTCAAATCAAGCCACAAATGGAATTAACATAGCCTACAAGCCAAGAAAGGAAAAAAACACAAATATGCTAATTTTGAATATGTCATTAAGGTCGAGTTTTCATGCATCCAATTTCAAATTTGTTCCTTAGTTAGCTAATTAATTTTCAGATGCAAATCTTGGCTCAAATCATAACAAAATAGCATAGAAAAATCGTGGCAAGAAAGAGGTAGAAACCGAGCCAAATATCTTGCTAAAATCCGAGAAGAAAGATAACATATGTAGAACCGGTTTTATCCAATCACTATGTAACACCCGGTTCTTTAGAACTAAGTCTTATTCCTTTCTAAACTTAATGACACACTTTAAATGGTGATAGTAAATGTAGGGTTATTGAGTGACTAGGCAAGGGTATAAGGGTAACTTGAAATTTGAAAGTGGATAACCTATAAAAGGGAAGAGATTTAGTGATAAATGCACTATAGCCGCCACTGTTTCATCTTTACCCCTTTCGATATTCGGCTCGAGCTCAGCAGAGCTCTCGGCGATTCTTTCCCCCCGATTTCCCTTTCAACCTGGTAAGTTTTTCCTCATTTCTCTCGAGTTTAAGCAGTTAGATAACTGAGGGAGTACAATGTGAGGATTTCGCGGATGTTGTGAGTGAGAGTAGATTCGGGTTTAGTGCAAATTTGGGAATGCTCAGTGAATAGAACTCCTAACTGTCCACTTAGGTTTTCTGAATGCTTTAGAATAAGGATTAGTAAGGATTGGCTTAATACTCTGTTTATGGTTCTAGGTGAGCAAGTTCGAAGCAACTCCTAACCGAGTATCCACCAGGAATCCAGGTAAGTAAAGTAATGTGAGTGCCTTCGGGCCTACATCACAAAACAGTAGGTTTATGCATGTTTGAGTGTTTTCTTTATGTCATGCATCATGTTTTTGAAGAAATACGAAAATGAATTTACATGGAATGAATGGTAAGGCATGAAAAGAACGTGTTATGATAGCTATTAAGGGAATCCATCCGCCCCTTAATCGAGTAGAGGATGTATAACATTGGGAGAATTGATTCCACTCTCAAGGGAACTGAGGGATCAGATCAGTTATTAAGGGAACCCATCCGCCCCTTAATTGAGTAGATGATGTATAACATTGGGAGGATTGATCCCACTCCCAAGTGAACCGAGGGATCAGATCAGTTATGAATGAATGGGAATGCAACTGAGATGAGGAAGTAGAAATTTGCATGTTTAGGAATTTATGTTTCAGCGTTTCAGCATTTCATTTTCTTACTGCTTTCCTTACTTAGCATTAGGCTAATAGATGAGTTTTGTGATGTAGGTGTTGAGGATACTGCAGGTGATTTCCTTGAGTGCACAGATGAATAGATGAGGTTGGAGGAGTACATTCATGCTTCGGCCTGGTAAACTGATGAGGCGGGTTAACTGGTGTCAGTAGTATGAAAGTTTAGTTGACAATGTTCTAATTTAAGTGTGTTGAATTTTCATGACAGTAGTGGTTTCAACGTTTTGAATACGTTTTTGAGATTTACTGATAATGAAATTCTGTTGGGAATTTACGTTGGTACTCACTGGATTTTAGTAATGCAATGGTTTGAATTATTTCTGAATGGTTTCAGTGAAGTGAGTAAATCCCTTTCCGTAGTTAGAGTTGTAGTTCTGTTCTCTATCGGTAGATGAAGTCTATCGGCAGATGCTGAGTAGTTGTTCTGTTCTCTATCGGTAGATGAAGTCTATCGGCAGATGTTGAGTTGTAGTTCTGTTCTCTATCGGTAGATGAAGTCTATCGGCAGATGCTGAGTTGTTGTTCTGTTCTCTACCGGTAGATGAAGTCTATTGGCAGATGCTGAGTTGTTGTTCTGTTCTCTATCGGTAGATGAAGTCTATCGGCAGATGTTGAGTTGTAGTTCTGTTCTCTATCGGTAGATGAAGTCTATCGGCAGATGCTGAGTTGTTGTTCTGTTCTCTACCGGTAGATGAAGTCTATCGGCAGATGTTGAGTTGTTGTTCTGTCCTTTATCGGTAGATGAAGTCTATCGGCAGATATTGAGTTGTTGTTCTGTTGACTATCGGAAGATGTCCTTAGTGGAAGCCATCGGATGATATAGAAGTTTTGTCGTTTAGTGACCGGTATATGTAGCTTGTTCTATCGGAAGACGAGGGTAAAAGATTTGTCGTCTTGTGGTCGGCAGGAGTCGGATGATTAAATCATCTGGCTGACGTCATCGGTAGATAGAGTCTATCGGATGATGTGGATTATCGGAAGGTGTAGGATGTGATTTGTCGTTTGCCACCGGTAGAAGCCTTCTGTGTTCTGTTTCAGTCTCTTCCGTTGACTTCGCTCGGCGGCAGATGCGTTTGACTCCTGTAATCTTTCAAGTATTTCATGATTTAAACCTTCATTTCCTTTGGTCGATTATTTCTTAATATTCCAACCGATTAATCAAACATTGTTTCTATAGTTTTGTTCAATTCTATTTTTGCTTTAATGATTTCCGCTGCAAGATCTTAAATGTTTTGAGGTTTTAGAAAATGTCAAAATTTTGAGTAAACTGATTTAAATGTTTTGCTCCAAAGTTTCTTAGTTATGATTCGAGTCTATGAGTAACAAACCGGGTTTATATAATTCGGGGCGTTACACACTATGGCTGATTTTTTAGAAACATTTTAAGCAGATTTTTGAGCATGGTATTGGCACATTTTAGATTGCAAATGTTAACTCAAAATATAGCCAAATGAAGTAGAAAAATCGAGGAGAAGGAACAAAGGAAAACCGAGTACAATATGAAGCAATAACCGAGAAAAGATGAGAGAAAAAGGGGTGCCTACCTTTGGCCGAAATTTTGTAGCAATGCATACCACATTTTAACAAGATATTCAAGCATTAAATGATAAGAAATATGGCCGCAAATATATTGGTTAGGTTAGCACAAAGTTAGCACAAAATATATGGAGAATAATGCTAGAAAAGGAAAGGAGCCGCTATCCCAGGTTTGTGCCGATTTTTGACTATTGTCATGGCAACTAAACGTATTTGGGAAGCCTTGTGGCTCTGATACCACTTGACACGGGATCCCTTAGAAAAGGGTCCGTGTTTAACCCACAAAATAATCAAGATAAGTGCTCGGTTGTGTGGTTGTGTAAAATGATAAATATAGGAAAGAAAAATGCTAGAAATAAAATACAAGAAACTAAATAACGGAATAATGTTACTATGGCCGAAGTTAGTATGATGAATGATGGAATGAAAGATAAAGAAAATAAGAAGAAAGAGATGAAGAAGAGATAATATGGGTGAAATGAAAAATGCAATGCAAAAAGATAAGAAAATGACAATAAAATAAAAGTGATGGTGTGTGAAAATGGAGCTGAAAATAAAGAGTGAATATAGTGTGAAAGTGATGGCAATAAAATAAAAGAAATACCCTTGGCGGATCTGTAGAGCGATCTTATAGGTTAAGCTCTCGGATAAACGTTTTCTGGAAGGAAAACGACCACCGTAGGCTGGGGATTTTCGTCCTCGGTCCAACTCCCAATGGAGAAGGTGAGGGAATTAGTAAGAGCTATCCTAGCAACTCAAGCTAGGTTAGCAATGGATGACCACTCCACTTGGTTCAAAGAACCAAGGAAAAACACTCCTAAGGATACCCTCCTTTGAGTAGAGAAATAGAAATTTTATAAATGGGCAAAAGTTTTTATACATGCACCAATGCCATGAATTTATAGAGTCCTAGGGTGGATTATTAGAGTTTCCATAAGGATGAATGAATGGTGGCCCTTGGATGAAAAATGATGGATGGCCAAGATCAAAGCAAACTAAGCACACATCCTAGGGAGGAGATGAATGCCATGCCTAAAGGGATCAATGGAGGGAATCTTGCCACATCATCAATCCATGTTGCCACTAATTCTTGTACCTGCAAAATCATACCTTTAAATATGGGCTCTTCTTTGGGCCATGGCTTCCTTTGGGCTCCATTTGTTGTAGACTTTTTCCTTGAATATTTGAGTTGAAATTCTTCAACCCATAATCCACCAACATTCATCTAACCCTAACCACACAATCTAATGCATGCAATGCAATTTATAAAATCCTTACAATAAAGGCGAATGTATGCCAAATAAGTTTGAAATAAAAATTACAAAAATAGGGCCCGGGAAGACAAATTCCCATTGGGCTAAGTCGTGACTCCTCCAAGTGATCCATAGGCAATCCTTCTTCATAAATTTTCCTACAAAAAATAAAAACACGTAATAAATAGAGAATTTAGATAAGGCAAGGGATTTTTACTAAGTTTCATTAAGTATGCATCCCGAGGCATGTCATAACCTTTGTCCAGCAGTTCTTGTACTTGGTCTTGAAGTTTCTTGATTTTCTCGGGGTTCATTCGATAGGCCGGTCTATTAGGTAACGTCTTGGAGATGAGGTCAATCTGATGTTCTATAACATGTAGTGGTGGTAATCGTTGGGGAAGTTCCTCAAGGAACACGTCTTGGAATTGATTGAGTAATTTCTTCACAGATTCATGTATCACTCCTAGTTCCATCACTCTATCTCTAAATAGTATTAGGATCATGGGATCTCCATGAAGCACAGATGCTTCTATCTCCGTCTTAGTCATGAAAAGGTTGGCTTTGTTCTTAGCTTCTTTTCTCGCGGCGTCGTCTTTAGATATCTACTCGGGGGTCATGGGTGCTAACCTAATAGTCTTTCCTCCAAAATTAAGGGAATAAAAGTTAGAATACCCATCATGGTTCACTTTGCGATCGAATTGTCATGGTCAACCTAGAAGCAAGTGACTTGCACTCATAGGTACCACATCACATAAAACAGAATCTTGATATTTTACCAAAGCAAAATCTACTCTCACTTGTTGAGAGACCTTGACATCGTCCCTATCATCTAACCATCGCAACTTGTAAGGGTGGGGATGTGTAGTCGTCTCTAAATTTAACTTCTTTACTAGCTCATCCGATGCCACATTGGCACAACTTCCTCCATCTATAATCAAAGAGTATAACTTATTCTTGATGAGACATCTACTGTGGAAGATGTTCTCACGCTGACAATCCTCTCCTGAGCTCTTAGTCACAAGGACTCATCTCCTAACCATAAGTAAGGGTCCATCGGAAGCATGAACAATTTCGTCCTCAGTGCCACTGCCCTCGTCAACCTTGTCCTTTACTTCCACCTCTTGCTCATCTGCACTCTCAACCTCTCCCGTATCTTATTTGATAATCATCACTTGTCGGTTTGGGCATTGAGCCATCTTATGACCCAGACCGTGACATTTATAGCACTTGATTTCTCTCGCCCTATGTGGGTTGGCTTGGTCTACTATGGTCTTGCTACTAGATTCCTTAGGTGGTCAACTACGGGTAAAAGGCTTTTTCCCTTCAGCCTTATCGAAGGTCTTGTTTTGCTCGGGTGTTTAAGTGTGACTTTAGGGGTAATTGTAGGGGTAAACTTCGGAGGATAGTTGTCTTTCCTTTTCCTATTGAGCTGTTGCTCTATCGTCATAGCCATATGAACTATCGTATCTAATGAGTCTGCAGGGTGTAATTCAACTGGATCTCATATATCTCTATTTAGTCCTCGAATGAATCTAGCAATAACCTACTCCTTAGGTTCTTCCATGTCTACTCGGATCCTAAGAGTTTCAAATTCAATAAGGTATGCCTCAACGAACCGACTTCCTTGTCGTAAGTTTTGGATTTGAAGGAATAGATCTTGTCGGTAATGGCTGGGTATGAACCTCTTAGTCATGAGTGACTCCACCACTCTCCACTTGGTAGTAGGTTTGTTTCCTATCCATCGTCTTTGGAGCTTAATGTTTGACCACCAGAGGGCCGCATATCTTGTAAGCTCTACGAATACTAACTAGATTTTCACTTTGTCAGAGTAATCATAATAGTCAAAGACTTTTTCTACCTTATCAATCCACTCCATAAAGGTATCTCCATCTCACGTTCCATCAAAGGGTAGTACATGTAGCTTGACATTTTTAAGGTCCTCGTAATCCTTTCTTAGGTTAGGGCAAAATTCTCTTCTTCGTCTACGGTCCATTCATCCTCACTATGGTAATTAAAGTCTTGAAATCTCCTCCTAGAGTTCTCAGGTCTTTCTACATTTGGAGAGGGTTCTTGGAACCTCCTTCTAGGGTTCTCGGGTCTCACCATAGCTGTAGGCTCTCAGGAGGATTCTCTAGAATTTCTCTTGTTAAAAGTCTCCATAATGTGTTGCATGCCAAGGGTTAGGTCACGAAGTTGTTTGCCTAAATTTATGACTCTCCATTAAGGTAATTCAATTGTCCTTGCATGCTTGACTCTCCTTCTTGAGGGATATGAGTCTCAGGTTGGAAAATATCCTTGGCCCGGTTTGTTTCTTGACCTCGGTCTATGGTGAGTTTTCACGTGAGTCCACTCCTAGTCTTCTTGCTATATATATATATATATAATTTAGAAATTCAAAAAGTAGAAAACACTGAAGCTGAAATCAACCAAGTGTGGGCTCAGGCTATGGACCAGAATTATTGAAGTTCAACGTCATCCATGACGTCCAGCTCAATTATTTAGCTCATTTTTCTCTCTATATAAAGGAGCCTTGTATTTCATATTACTTAAGTTTTTGGAGTTTGTTTTGTATCATAAGAACTCTTAGCCTTGGTTGCTCTCTCTTCCCTCTTGCTCTTGTAAGTTCTTTCTTTTCTTTATAATAATAGTGTGCTTTCTTCTCTTTTGAACTTTATTTTTTCTTGTTTATTTTCTATCTCGATCATTCCCCCTATTTGGTATCAAAGCCACATGTCTGGCTAATTTATTGTTAATCATGGTGAAATAAACTTGATATTTTTTAATTAATCTTTTTAAAATAAGTTATTATTTCTAACCAATAGCCAATACGATTGCTTTCTCAAACCAATACGATGATTTGATTAACTAACATGATTTTTCTAATTCTTCCTGTATATCTTCATGTTGAGGTTTTGTATGTCGCGGTGATTTGATAAAACTTTAGAGTTTATTCTTCGGATACCACATCGGGGTGTGTGCTGTTTTTTCGGGATGGCTGTAGGCTGTTTGCCCATATAACGTTGGTTGAAGAATTGCTAAAAAGTTTTATAAAATTAGACTTTTTGAGATAGAATGCGACTGTGACTCGTGACTCGTAAATCATGAAGAATACATAGGAATTAGTAGAAGGTCAATACGGTTTAATCAATGAATCAATAAGGTTTGATTGAGTTTTCAATACGGTATGGTTAAAGATTTTTACTTATTGTTTGAAGATTAATTTGAAAAAAGTTTATGTGTTCATTCAATCATGAATTAGCATTATTAAAAACATGAGTATTTCATCTTTTATTAACACATCTTCTATATCCATCAAAAATGAAGAAATCGTTGAGTTCTCACAAGCTCAACAATTAAACCAATGGATAATCCCCGAAGTTGAATTCAAAAGAATTTATAAACTAGGTTTATTTGAATCAATTACCAAAAGAGCAATTAAAACTTCTGAACAAACTATTTGCTTAGATACAAATGATAAAATAATTAAACTCTTATGTTTAAATGATATTCAAAGGTATATAAACAAGTTTAAATATCTTCTTATTGGTTTAATCCAAATTACTTTTAAATCATTAACTCTACCCGGATTAAATTCCAATATTCTAGCAAATTTAAGAGATGCTAGATGTCAAAATTGAAAAGACTCTCTCATAGGAGTTATTCAAATAAGTTTGTGTCACGGACAAATATATTTTAATGTATTTCCCAATTGAACATTATAATTGTCTGATCGAAATCTTTTCGAAGCTTTATCTTTGAATATTCAAACACATGGTTATGATTTTCTTGCTGGATTTGAGACTATAGCAATAATTTACCGAATTAATTATAAGGTTATGAACATTTTATGTCCAAATGCTATTCTTAGAAGTGATCCAGGAAAAACTGTAGTAATTGAAAGTAATTTATTAACAACAAATGTTGCTATTCCTCGTCTTATTGATTGGGAAGAAGTTACTTTTCCTTCCAATTGGACGATTCAAAATGCTATAACTCCACAACCGATTATTAATAATCAAGTTGATCAAATAATTCAAACCTCAGATGGAAATGTTGAAATAAAATTTACCCATGATATTACAAAAAGAATTTCGTTATCTAGAAGTATGTCGTCTAGGCAGAGCTTTCTTTCATATAGAGTTTTTGTTCCGACTAGCTCTAGATATTTTGTTTCTGAACAACCAAATTCTGAAAACGAAACAAATTTTGATTCAAAAATTGAAGGAATTCATATATCTGAACAACAAATTCCACATGGGATTTATTCTCATCAAACGGAATCTCCAACCGTTTCAGAAATGAATTTTAATTTATAAATCTAAAATAGATTTTTCACCAGGATCATCAATTAGAAAATTATTAAATTATGATTTCCATGCTCCTAAAAACACTATGTTTAGAAAATGATTTTTTTCAAAAATATACAAAATTTGATATTGAAAATTTAAAAAATCAATATTATTCTTATCAAGAAGTTCATCAACTAATTATACCTTTTATAAATTGGTATTGGACTATTTATAATGACAATAATATTAATATCATTGAAGAATATGACAAATTTCAAGTTTCCTGGGAAGCTAGGAATGATTCAATAATCAAATCTATTTATCTTCCGTTAGAACCAGTCAAATTACAAAATGAAAAAACAACTGTAGAAGCAGTCCCTTTGGTGGATCTTTCTCAGCCTGTATCTGAAAAAGAAGAAATTATTATAAAACAAAACAATTTCACCAATTTAAACCTACGAACAGTAGGAAATCAACTAATTCGTATTGAAAATCAAATTAGTAAATTAATTCCTGAAAATTCAGAGGAACCAGAATCTAGTAATATTGCTTCATCTTCCAAAAACCCATTACCTATTTCAAAACCAGATATAAAACCTCCTATTCCATTAAATAATTTTAATTTTTCAAATTCAAACAAAAATACTGAATTTCTTGAACAATTGGTTAGTAGATTAAAAAATCTTGATATTAGTACTCTTAGTAATAAGGATTCTGAATCCGAATCAGATTCTGATTCTAGTACTAAGGTTTTAACTAAAATTCAAGATTTCTTTTCTAATCTATAAGAATCTTATCCAACTTATCAATAATTTATTCCTCCAATTAAAAATATGAATATAACTCAAAATTTAAATCTTAATCGAGTTCAATATGATAATGGCCCAGGTGGCACTGAAACTGTAAGACAAACTTATTACAAAAGACCTACTCCCCAAGATTTATTATGGGAAGAAAACTTTTATTTAGAACAAAAATCTTATAGTGGAAAAATCATCTATGCTTGGAATATAGATGGATTAACTGAATATCAAATATTTGATGTAATTCATAAAATGTTGATGTATTCTAGTGTTTGCAAAGGTGCACAAAATAGCGATCATGATATCGCTATATTTATTATCAATGGTTTTACTAGCTGTTTGAAAGGTTGGTGGGATAATTATCTAACAACCTCTCAACAATTGAAAATTTTAAGAGCCGTAAAATTAGAAAGTACAACTGAAACAGTTGTTGATCCAACAACTGGTCAACCACATATGAAACAAAAAACTACCACAGTTGAAGACTGTGTCTATACTCTTATTCAGGCTATTACTCTTCACTTTGTAGGTGCAATAGAACAACGCCACGAACGTAATAGAGAGTTATTACAAAATCTAAGATGTTTATCCTTAACGCACTTTAGATGGTATAAGGATATTTTTATTACAAAAGTTATGCAAAGAAAATGTGATAGCCCAAAAACCGGATCCCGATCGGGGTCCGGGATCGGAGCCGTCACTCCGGGACAGTTAACAGAAAACGGTGACTATTATTTTTTTTTTTTGAACATAATACCTTTAAACTAGGAGCAGACAAAATTACAGAAACAGGGAACAGAACATTTACAAACTTTAAAACTTCACAGAGGGAGGGTTCTCTGGAGTTGAAGGCGAAAGAGGTTTCAGTAATGAACAGCAGAAGAGAAGAAATGGCGAAGAAATTAATTAAACAGAATAAACAGGTAAAAACAGAAAACATATCGTAAGACTGGCGGAAGACTCAGTTTAAAAGATCATCGGTAGATTGAATAAGACAAAATAGCTGACGTCAGTCGGTAGATGCAATTTGTAAAGACGAAAACAGAGATGACGTCAGACGGTAGGAGCTGAGTAAAACTGGGTGGGAAGATAAAAGCTATCGGTGGATGCAGATACGACAAAAGGTGAAGAGTGCTAATCGGTGGATGTGAACTACAAACAAGAATTGAATTCACCGGTAGAAACAGACAGTAAACGAAATCGGTAGAAGGAAATGACGTCAGCCGGAAGATGGATGACGTCATCGGTGGATGGAGACAATAAACGATATCGGCAGAAGGAAATGACGTCAGCCGGAAGGTGGATGATGTCATCGGTGGATGCAGACATTAAACGAGATCGGCAGGAGGTGATGACGTCAGCCGGAAGATGGATGACGTCATCGGTGGACGCAGACATTAAACGAGATCGGCAGGAGGTGATGACGCCAGCCGGAAGATGGATGATGTCATCGGCAGATGCAGATAGTAAACGAAATCGGCAGAAGGAAACCTAAAACAGAATTACTGTTTGGCGGTAGATGCACCCAAAAAGGGCATCGGTAGATGTAGGCAAAATTCTTACCGGAAGGTGTAATCGGAAGATATGGTTTTAAGGACAGAATTTACAACTTTTAACAGGAAAAACATACAAACAGAAAACCTCACGACAGAAGGCATAAAAGTTTCAAACCTTCAAAACCCGATTTCAAAACAAATTTTTGAGTCATACTCTACAAGTGACAGGGGTTCAGGAAAACAAACTGCATGGATGGCTCAAAAACTCGAGACCATCCATGCACAACCCTAAAAGACAGATTTCCAATACAAGGTTCCAGAATTCTTCAGAACATAATTCAACTGTCAAATACAGTATAAACAGAAGGCATGAAGGTTATAGACTTTCAATACACGATTCTGAACAAGGCTATGGAACATACTTTGCCAATGACAGATTCAAAGAAACAGACTGCATGGATATTTCCCAAAACTAGAAGTCATCCATGCACAAACAAATAAAAGCATCCCAGCAGTTTCAGAATAATTTCAATACACTTCAAGACATAAATACAACTGTCGAATACAGAGGTTTTAGACATCAAGACAGGTTCAATACATTACAGAGTTTCGACAGAGTTTTTCTAAAACCAAAACATCAGAATCTAATTAAAAATTCACAGGCAGTATTTTCTCTTTCAAAAACTTAAACCTCAGAGCAAATATATGTCTGGCTGCAGCAACCACCCTGAGAGCTCGAGCCACCAGCCATCTAGTCATCAGATTGAGGAACAAAATCTTCATTTTCGGGTTCAGTACCTACATCAGGGAGTTCACCTATGAGTCTAAAACTCAGTAAGAACATAATCAGAATGTAGTGATGAAAAATGCTATGCATGCAGTTTTCAGAATACAGTGACGGTACAGAGCATTTAGTTACAGTGGCAGTAGAATTAAGTGGGGCTTATAGGGGAACTGGCAAATAGTGGGGGAGGGGGAGGGTGCACTATCAGGCACATTCAGGGAACAGTACAGTGGGGAAGGGGGAGGGTGCACTATCAGGCACATTCGGGGAACAGTACAGTGGGGAAGGGGGAGGGTGCACTATCAGGCACATTCGGGGAACAGTACAGTGGGGAAGGGGGAGGGTGCACTATCAGGCACATTCGGGGAACAGTACAGTGGGGAAGGGGGAGGGTGCACTATCAGGCACATTCGGGGAACAGTACAGTGGGGAAGGGGGAGGGTGCACTATCAGGCACATTCGGGGAACAGTACAGTGGGGAAGGGGGAGGGTGCACTATCAGGCACATTCGGGGAACAGTACAGTGGGGAAGGGGGAGGGTGCACTATCAGGCACATTCGGGGAACAGTACAGTGGGGAAGGGGGAGGGTGCACTATCAGGCACATTCGGGGAACAGTACAGTGGGGAAGGGGGAGGGTGCACTATCAGGCACATTCGGGGAACAGTACAGTGGGGAAGGGGGAGGGTGCACTATCAGTGCACTATCAGGCACATTCAGGGAACAGTACAGTGGGGAAGGGGGAGGGTGCACTATCAGGCACATTCGGGGAACAGTACAGTAAACAGTAATCAGTAAACAGTGGGTCAGTCCCCGTCCCGCACTTAACCTGGTACATTTCAGTCGGATTTTATCTTATTAGTTTCAAACAGTGTACAAAAATCAGTTTTGCATGGATTTTTCAATAAAACGTGTATGCATGACATCTTCAGTGCCTGAACCTATAACAGCAGACATCAGAAATAACAGGGCATATTGTGAGACAGAAAACAGACAACTCAGAACGTGAACTGAACAGACAACACAAAACACAAACTGAACAGAAGCTATAACATTTCTACCCAAAACTACCCGACAGAACAGGAACCCTAGTACCTCTGTGATGTAGGGCCTTAAGGGCCAACCTACGGTTATGAACTTACCTGTTTGCTGCGATGTCAGATGCTTGAATGTCCCTGGAATGCTCGGATCTGTAGTATGTATGAAGAGGTATCAAACAACTGCAAATGCTAACAAATAACTAGGAAGATTATGCAGAAAACTCCATTCAGACATGTAGAAAACAACAATGTGTTCCCATACAAAAAACCGAGAGTTTTCTCCTAAATACCTTAACCTAAAACTTCAGCAAAGCGCATACTTTTTGCTTGTCCAAATGTGTTAGTATTAGAAGATGTTTACCTTAGGCAGAAAACAAGGAGAAACCTAGGAGATCAAAGGTGTTTGGGTGAACTTTTGTCGCCTGGCCGAGAGAAAATGGAAGGAGGGAAGATGGAGAAGTGGAAACTTTCACGTAGGAGGGAAGAGAAGGCTTGTCTTCTTCAACAAGATATTGCCACTTGGCAATCATCCATTGGTTATCTCCTACCAACCTTAATTTCTTCCCGATTCACCCTTCCATCCATTACCAACTAGCTTGTTTGTTTAGTTACACTTTAGTTTGGTTTCTATCTCGTTATCCAATTTCTCATTCGTTTTGGTTTCCAACAAAACATACATTGTATAAATATTGAATTAATCCCATTTAATAATTCGGGAAAATAATTACATAGGTAAAAATGCCGGGTGTTACATTCCACCCACCTTAACAGAAATTTTGTCCTCAAAATTTGCCTAAGCGAAGAGGTCTGGATATTGTGCTCTAACATCCTCCTGTCTTTCCCATGTGGCTTCCTCCACATTGTGGTTGCGCCATAGCACTTTTACCAATGGAACCACCTTGTTTCGCAATACCTTGAGTGAGGTGTCCAGTATCTGTATGGGCCTTTCTTCATATGTCAGTGCTGGCATGATATCAAAGTCCACCTGTTCCACAATTTGAGTTGGATCTCGTACACATTTTCTCAGCATCGAAACATGGAAGATATTGTGGACCCCATCCATCGATGCTGGCAACTGCAGTTTATAAGCCATGTTTCCCACACGCTTCAGGATGGGAAAAAGGCCAATGAACCGTGGGCTGAGTTTTCCCTTCTTATCGAATTTCATTACGCCCTTGAAAGGCGACACCTTCAGGAATACTTCATCGCCTTCGGAAAACTCTAAGTCCCTTATTCTATTGTCCGCATAACTCTTCTGTTGACTCTGAGCAATTTTTATCCGTTGTTTGATAGCAGCTATCACCTCGGACATCTGCTGTAATATCTCAGGGCCGATAAGCTTGGTTTCTCCGACTTCATCCCAACACAACAGGGATCTACACTTTCTGCCGTAAAGGGCTTCATATGGAGCCATACCAATCGTAGCCTGATAGCTATTGTTGTAGGCAAACTCCACGAGTGGCAAATATCTACTCCAAGGAGGATTAAGTTCCAGCACGCACGCCCTTAACATATCCTCAAGTATTTGGATTGTTCTCTCAGATTGTCCATCCGTTTGTGGATGGAATGCCGTGCTGAAATCCAATCTAGTACCCAAGGAGCTTTGCAAGCTTTTCCAAAACCTGGAAGTGAATCTAGGATCCCGGTCCGAAACAATCGACACCGGAATACCATGCAGCTTAACAATCTCACTGATGTACAGTTCCGCGTACTGATCCATGGAGTACGTTGTCTTCACAGGTAGAAAATGGGCCGACTTTGTCAATCTGTCCACTATGACCCAAATGCTGTTATGGCCCTTAACTGTTCTTGGTAGGCCAACAACAAAGTCCATTGTGATGTTCTCCCACTTCCATTCTGGGATCGGAAGAGGTTGAAGCGTTCCACTTGGCCGTTGATGTTCAGCTTTGACTTGTTGACATATCATACAAGTCTCCACATACTTGGCCACTTCATTCTTCATACTAGGCCACCAGAAGTGAAGTTTCAAATCCTGATACATCTTTGTGCTTCCAGGATGCACAGAGAAAGAAGATGAAAGGGCTTCCGACAAGATGTGCTTCTGTAACTCCTCATCCTTCGGAACATACCATCTATCTCTGAACTTCAGGATACCATCTCCCGAATAGCTGAACTCAGAAGAGACCATAGGTAACTTGCTTACTATATCGGCCATTTCCTTTGAATTGGTCATCTGGGCCTCTTTAATTCGGTCCAGAATGGTTGGTTGTAACGTTAGATTTGCCAGTACGGCCGATAGTCTAGAAACTACCCCCAGCTCAAACTTTTGAATTTCTGTTCTCAAAGGCAATGAGATGGTAGCCAAGGTCGATTGCATAGTAGACGGCATCCTGCTCAATGCATCGGCTACCACATTAGCTTTTCCCGGGTGGTATTTAATTTCAATATCGTAATCCTTCACGAATTCTAACCACCGCCTTTGCCTCATATTCAACTCTTTCTGAATAAAGATGTACTTCAAACTTTTGTGATCTGAAAACACCTCACATGATTGGCCATACAGGTGGTGCCTCCATACTTTCAGCGCAAATACAACTGCCGCTAGCTCGAGGTCATGAGTAGGGTAGTTTTGCTCGTGGTTTTTCAATTGTCGGGATGCGTATGCCACTACCTTCCCTTCTTGCATCAGTACACATCCCAAACCAACCTTGGATGCATCGCAGTACACGCTGAATTTTCCGTCTTCAGTTGGTAATACTAGTAGAGGAGCAGTGGTCAACTTCTGCTTAAGTGTCTGAAAACTCATTTCACAAACTTCAGACCACTTGAACTTGATTTCCTTCCTCGTTAAGCTGGTCATAGGCTTCGCTATCACAGAAAACCCCTTGATGAATTTCCTGTAATAACCAGCTAGTCCGATAAAGCTCCGCACCTCGCTTGCATTCCTCGGCCTGGGCCAATCTTTCACAGCCTGAATCTTGGCCGGATCTACCGAAACTCCTTCTGCAGACACTACGTGGCCAAGGAAATTAATTCTGCTCAGCCAGAATTCACACTTTGATAGCTTGGCATATAATTGATGCTGCTTTAGGATTGACAGTACAATAGCCAAGTGCCTCTCATGCTTGGCCTCACTCTTGGAATAAACCAGTATGTCGTCGATGAAAACAATCACAAACTTGTCTAATACATCCTGGAATATCCTGTTCATCAGGTCCATAAACGCCGCCGGAGCATTAGTTAACCCGAACGACATCACTAAGAACTCGTGATGCCCATACCGGGTTCTGAAGGCGGTCTTTGGAATATCTTCAGCCCTGACTTTCAACTGGTAATAACCTGAGCGTAAGTTGATCTTTGAGAATACCCGAGCCCCCTGTAACTGATCAAACAAATCATCGATTCTTGGCAACGGGTACTTATTCTTGATAGTCAACTTGTTCAGCTTACGGTAGTCAATACACATCCGTAGAGACCCATCCTTCTTCTTAACGAACAAGACGGGAGCACCCCACGGAGAGAAACTAGGGCGTATAAAACCCTTGTCTACTAACTCCTTCAGCTGAGCCTTCAACTCCTTCAGTTCAATTGGTGCCATACGGTACGGATTCTTCGATACTGGTTCCGCACCTGGATATACGTCAATTTCAAATTCAACTTCACGATCAGGTGGCAATCCCGGTAAGTCATCTAAGAAAACCTCTGAGAAGTCTCGTACTACCGGAATATTTTGAAGTTCCACCTCACCTTGCCTTTGAACGTCCAACACATGGGCCAGAAATCCGATGCATCCTGACTTCATCAGCCGTTGGGCTTTCAAGGAAGATATAACAGGCATACCACGTTTCTATGGTATCGCCTGATAGGAGAACTCTATCTCGTTTGGGCGCCTAAAAGTCATGAGCCCGGACCTACAGTCGATGGTGGCATGATGTCTAAATAGTCAGTCCATCCCCAGAATCACTTCGTATCCTTTCATACCGATGACGATAAGATTGGCATACAATTTCTGGTCTCCAACTGACACTATATCACCCTGCACTGCCTGCTCGGAGTGCATAAACTCTCCAGACGGTAGCATGACACTGTAGGGCTGAGCTGACGGTGTAATACACAAGTTTTTCCTACCCGCAAAGTCCATGGCCACAAATGAATGAGTGGCCCCCGTGTCTAACAAAGTATATGCAGGTATGTTACACACCAAAATTGTACCTGTAATTGCTGTGTGCAGATCAGTATCCTCAACGTCCTCCATCATTGCAAAGACTCTTGGCACGGCCTGATTTTGTCTCGTGTCGGGTATCGGGCAATCACGGACATGATGGCCTCCTTTGCCACATCGGAAACAAGCGCCAGTAATAAACCTGCATTCGCCCTGGTGGCTTCTCTGGCACCGTGGACATATAGTGGGCTGAGGAGCTCCCATCGGCCTCTTTCCTTTGTCTGGGTAAGTGATGGTCTCATTGGGCCTCTTAATGCCCCTGTTTTGCTGTTGTTGGGGTTGAAAATTCTGGCCTCTTTGCTGTTGTTGTTGTTGTTGTTGAGGAATATTTCTAATAATCCCTCTTGGTGGATCTCTCTGTCTCTGGGACTTCATTTCTAAGGCCTCTAACTGATAAGCCTTGGCCACCACCTTCACATATGGTGCCTCATCAAAACCTCCAGTTGTGATTCCTCGCAGAAGGTCCATCTTTAATCCTTGAATAAACTGGTGTACTTTGTTCTCATCAGTGGCCACCATGTGTGTTGCATATCGGGATAATGACTCAAATTTCTGAACATACTCGGCCACCGATCCATACTGTCGCAGCCGAGAGAATTCCAGCAATTTCTCCTTCCTCACTCCACGGTCAAAGTACTTTTCGTAAAAGATTTTTGTGAATCCTTCCCAGCTTAATGCCACTGTAGTCGACTGCACTGTGTCCCACCAGAATCCAGCACTTTCTGTGAGATAAAACGTGGCGCAAATAACCTTCTTGCTGTCTTCTACTTCTGCATACCCGAACATCTTCTCCATTGTTCGAATCCAGGTTTCAGCACGGGTCGGGTTAGTAGACATTCCATCAAATGAAGGCGGCTGGAGTCGCCGAAACCTTTCTCCACTGTTGTCACGTGAAGTGTTTGCATGGTTGTTATTATTCCCATTATCTTCTCTGGCCATCATGCGTTCCATCATACGTGACTGAACGCCGACCAGCTCGGTTAACCTATCGAGGGCGTCGCCTCGGTCATTTGCATCGCCTTGATTCCGTCTCACCATTTCCACTAAACCCTATAACAGAATACCTTAGACTAGTAGAATTTGTAAACACTTACGTTGGTGAAGCGACCTCACGTGGCGGATTGCGCAGTCAGACATTTCACAGAATCGGTTTTAAAACCATGTCTCTCTGATACCACAACTGTGACAGCCCGAAACCGGACCCGATCGGGACCCGAGAACCGAGTCGTCACTCCGGGACATTTGTAGAAAACGGGGACAACTATTATTATTTTTTTTGAACATAAACAGGATGAGCTTTTAAAGTAAACTCGTAATCTTTTCAGAGGGAGGGAAAGACGGGCTTCAGAATTTAATGACGGAATTACAGGATAAAGCAGGAAGCAGAAATAATATAAACTGGCGGAAGACTTAGGTTAAGAGGGCAGCGGTGAATTCAAATAAGACAAAATTGAACAGTGACCGTGGATGAAAAATGTGAACAGTGACCGGTGAATTAAAAATGTGAACAGGGTTCAGCGGAAGAGACTGGATAAAACTGGGGCAGAAGAGGTTGTGACGTCAACCGAGATGGGTGACGTCAAGCGGAAGACACAGACGGTAACTGAGATCGATGAGGAGATGATGTCGCCGGAAGATGATGACGTCAACCGGAAGATATAAGTATTACTGGCGGAAGACTTGGGTGACGGTCAACCGGAAGACAGGGGTTTTAAACTGGGCGGATTACTAAGGCGATAACTGGGCGTGACTAAGGCATATAACTGGGCGGATGACTAAGGCATATAACTGGGCGGATGACTAAGGCATATAACTGGGCGGATGACTAAATTGACTTTGACTGGGGCGGATGACCAAATTGACTTTGACTGGGGCGGATGACCAAATTGACTTTGACTGGGGCGGATGACTAAGGCATATAACTGGGCGGATGACTAAGGCATATAACTGGGCGGATGACTAAATTGACTTTGACTGGGGCGGATGACCAAATTGACTTTGACTGGGGCGGATGACTAAGGCATATAACTGGGCGGATGACTAAATTGACTTTGACTGGGGCGGATGACCAAATTGACTTTGACTGGGGCGGATGACTAAGGCATATAACTGGGCGGATGACTAAATTGACTTTGACTGGGGCGGATGACCAAATTGACTTTGACTGGGGCGGATGACCAAATTGACTTTGACTGGGGCGGATGACCAAATTGACTTTGACTGGGGCGGATGACCAAATTGACTTTGACTGGGGCGGATGACCAAATTGACTTTGACTGGGGCGGATGACCAAATTGACTTTGACTGGGGCGGATGACCAAATTGACTTTGACTGGGGCGGATGACTAAGGCATATAACTGGGCGGATGACTAAGGCATATAACTGGGCGGATGACTAAGGCATATAACTGGGCGGATGACTAAGGCATATAACTGGGCGGATGACTAAATTGACTTTGACTGGGGCGGATGACTAAGGCATATAACTGGGCGGATGACTAAGGCATATAACTGGGCGGATGACTAAATTGACTTTGACTGGGGCGGATGACTAAGGCATATAACTGGGCGGATGACTAAGGCATATAACTGGGCGGATGACTAAGGCATATAACTGGGCGGATGACTAAGGCATATAACTGGGCGGATGACTAAATTGACTTTGACTGGGGCGGATGACTAAGGCATATAACTGGGCGGATGACTAAATTGACTTTGACTGGGGCGGATGACCAAATTGACTTTGACTGGGGCGGATGACTAAGGCATATAACTGGGCGGATGACTAAGGCATATAACTGGGCGGATGACTAAGGCATATAACTGGGCGGATGACTAAATTGACTTTGACTGGGGCGGATGACCAAATTGACTTTGACTGGGGCGGATGACTAAATTGACTTTGACTGGGGCGGATGACTAAGGCATATAACTGGGCGGATGACTAAGGCATATAACTGGGCGGATGACTAAGGCATATAACTGGGCGGATGACTAAGGCATATAACTGGGCGGATGACTAAGGCATATAACTGGGCGGATGACTAAATTGACTTTGACTGGGGCGGATGACTAAGGCATATAACTGGGCGGATGACTAAATTGACTTTGACTGGGGCGGATGACTAAATTGACTTTGACTGGGGCGGATGACTAAGGCATATAACTGGGCGGATGACTAAGGCATATAACTGGGCGGATGACTAAGGCATATAACTGGGCGGATGACTAAGGCATATAACTGGGCGGATGACTAAATTGACTTTGACTGGGGCGGATGACTAAGGCATATAACTGGGCGGATGACTAAGGCATATAACTGGGCGGATGACCAAATTGACTTTGACTGGGGCGGATGACTAAGGCATATAACTGGGCGGATGACTAAGGCATATAACTGGGCGGATGACTAAGGCATATAACTGGGCGGATGACTAAGGCATATAACTGGGCGGATGACTAAGGCATATAACTGGGCGGATGACTAAATTGACTTTGACTGGGGCGGATGACTAAGGCATATAACTGGGCGGATGACTAAGGCATATAACTGGGCGGATGACTAAATTGACTTTGACCGGGGCGGATGACCAAATTGACTTTGACTGGGGCGGATGACTAAGGCATATAACTGGGCGGATAACTAAATTGACTTTGACTGGGGCGGATGACCAAATTGACTTTGACTGGGGCAGATGACTAAGGCATATAACTGGGCGGATGACTAAGGCATATAACTGGGCGGATGACTAAATTGACTTTGACTGGGGCGGATGACCAAATTGACTTTGACTGGGGCGGATGACTAAATTGACGACATTTAACAGGATGACATATCAACAGAAGACATAACAACAGAAGGCATAAAACTTCAAAATTTATTAAAAACCTGATTTCAAAACATAGTTTTAAAACAACATATTTGACAACATGACAGACAACATGACAGAGATTCGAGAAAACAAACTGCATGGATAGCTCTAAAACTCGAGACAATCCATGCACACACTAACAGAGAAAACTCAAGGCAGTTCCAGAATATTTCAAAATATACATTCAACTGTCAGACAGAAGTTTTAAAGAAAAACATCAACACAGATTTTATACCTCGTTTTGAAGATCCCAAAAGTTTTACAGAACTTGACATACACTTCAAACGTTTTAAAACCCCAAAACAACTTGTACAAAACTTGACATAACTTTACATAAAACACATTCTCACAGGAATGACATTTGTCTGACTGCAGCAACCACCCCGAGAGCTCGAGCCACCAGCCATCTAGTCATCAGATTGAGGCACAAAGTCTTCATTTTCGGGTTCAGTACCTACATCAGGGAGTTCACCTATGAGTCTAAAACTCAGTAAGGACATAATCAGAATGCAGTGATGCAAAATGCTATGCATGCAGTTTTCAGAATACAGTGACGGTACAGAGCATTTAGTTACAGTGGCAGTAGAATTAAGTGGGTCTTATAGGGGAACTGGCAAACAGTGGGGGAGGGGGAGGGTGCACTATCAGGCACATTCAGGGAACAGTAAAGTGGGGGAGGGGGAGGGTGCACTATCAGGCACATTCGGGGAACAGTACAGTAAACAGTAATCAGTAAACAGTGGGCCAGTCCCCGTCCCGCACTTAACCTGGTACATTTCAGTCGGATTTTATCTTATTAGTTTCAAACAGTGTACAGAAATCAGTTTTGCATGGATTTTTCAGTAAAACGTGTATGCATGACATCCTCAGTGCCTGAACCTATAACAGCAGACATCAGAAATAACAGGGCATATTGTGAGACAGAAAACAGACAACTCAGAACGTGAACTGAACAGACAACACAAAACACAAACTGAACAGAAGCTATAACATTTCTACCCAAAACTACCCGACAGAACAGGAACCCTAGTACCTCTGTGATGTAGGGCCTTAAGGGCCAACCTACGGTTATGAACTTACCTGTTTGCTGCGGTGTCAGATGCTCGAATGTCCCTGGAATGCTCGGATCTGTAGTATGCATGAAGAGGTATCAAACAACTGCAAATGCTAACAAATAACTTGGAAGATTATGCAGAAAACTCCATTCAGACATGTAGAAAACAACAATGTGTTCCCATACAAAAAACCGAGAGTTTTCTCCTAAATACCTTAACCTAAAACTTCAGCAAAGCGCATACTTTTTGCTTGTCCAAATGTGTTAGTATTAGAAGATGTTTACCTTAGGCAGAAAACAAGGAGAAACCTAGGAGATCAAAGGTGTTTGGGTGAACTTTTGTCGCCTGGCCGAGAGAAAACAGAAGGAGGGAAGATGGAGAAGTGGAAACTTTCACGTAGGAGGGAAGAGAAGGCTTGTCTTCTTCAACAAGATATTGCCACTTGGCAATAATCCATTGGTTATCTCCCACCAACCTTAATTTCTTCCTAATTCACCCTTCCATCCATTACCAACTAGCTTGTTTGTTTAGTTACACTTTAGTTTGGTTTCTATCTCGTTATCCAATTTCTCATTCGTTTTGGTTTCCAACAAAACATACATTGTATAAATATTGAATTAATCCCATTTAATAATTCGGGAAAATAATTACATAGGTAAAAATGCTGGGTGTTACAGAAAATATGCTAATTCTGAATATTGGAAAGCAAAATTCATAGATGGATTACCTCCTTTATTCGCAAAAAGAGTTAAACAAAAATTATTAGATTTAAATTCAGGACAATTAATACCTTGGACTACATGTACTTATGGTTATCTTATAATTGTCTGCGTCTAAGAAGGTTTATCTCTTTGTAACGATATGAAGTTACAATATCAATTAAAAAAGCAAAATTTAACAGAAAAGAGAGATATAGGTGAATTTGTGAACAATTTGCCTACAATATTCCAATTAATTATCCTAAAAAACATAAAAATGATAAAATTATAAAAAGAAAAATGCATAATCAAAAAGAAAAACAACATTATGAACGAAAATATATTAAAAATTCAAAACAGAAGAAAAATTATTCAAAACCTTTTAAAAAATCAAAATCTGAAATTAAATATTTTAAATGTGAAAAATCAGGTCGCTATGCCTCTAAATGTTCCACAAAAAAGAAAATAAACGAATTAATTATGAATGAAGAATTAAAACTTCAATTATCGAAAATACTTCTAAATACAACAGATGAGGAATCTGAATCTTCAGTTAGTGATTATGAAGATTTATCTTCTGATTCTTCTGACAATCATTGTATAAATGATTGTTGTAATCAATTAAAAAATTTATCCTTAAATGTTTTATCTAAATCACAACAAGAAATTATTGAAGTTATTGATAAAATTTCCAATCCAACAATGAGAGTAAAAATTGTTGAAATGATGATTCAAAAAAACACTATAAACTCTCAGGAAAAAGAAATTAAATATCAAAATAAATTTGAAAAGGCGATTAATTCTAAGTATTATAGTATTAATGAAGTATTTGATCGTCTTGAACAAAATAAAACTTCAAAACCTATAACAATTCAAGATTTAAAATGAGAAATTAATGATTTAAAATTTGAACTAAAACAACTTCAATATAATTATGATCAATATCAAATTATGATAAATGAGTGATTTTTAAAAATTTTGAATCAACTATCGCATCAACTTCAAAACAAGAAAATATTTTGGAAGAACACTTATCTTCTGATAATGAAACTTTAAATACTATTAATCGAATTACTTTTCAAAAATGGTTTATTAATATAACATTAATAATAAATCAAGATTATGAAATTTCTAATATCATCGTCTTAGTTGACAAGGGTGTTGATATTAATTATATTCAAGAAGGATTAGTCTCTACTAAATATTTTGAAAAGACTATGCAATCTTTAACTACCGCTGGTGGTAGTAAACTTAAAGTTAATTATAAACTTTCAAAAGTTGCGATATATAACGAATTAACATGTTTAAATACAACTTTTTTATTAGTCAAAAATCTACAACATAAGGTGATTCTAGGAACACCATTTTTAAACAAAATTATGTCTATTACTATGATTGATAAAAATGGGATTCGTACAATTGTAAATGATCAAAAGATTATTTATCCTTTTGTTTCTGATTCCGAAGATAAACTCATAAATGAATTAAAAAAATTTTATGATATAAAAGTAAAACAAATAGTTTCCTTAAATCAAAAATTTGCTATCTAAAAATTAAAGAACATCTTAAATCTTCAAAGATTATTGAAAAGATAAAAGATCTTGAAAACCAATTTCAAACCGAAGTTTGTAATACTACTCCAAATGCTTTTTGGGATAGGAAGAAACATATTGTATCTTTACCATATATTCCAGATTATAATGAAAAATTAATTCCAACAAAAGCTAACCAAGCCAAATGAAGCAAGAATATTTGGAATTATGCAAAAAAGAAATTGAAACTCTATTAGAGAAAAAACTTATTCAAAAAAGTTATTCTCCTTGGAGTTGCACTGCTTTCTATGTTTATAATAGTAATGAAAAAGAACGAGGAGTTTCTCGTCTGGTTATAAATTATAAACTATTAAATGATGTTTTGAAATGGATAAGGTATCCAATTTCAAACAAAAAAAGATTTATTAAATAGACTACAATCTGCCTTAATATTTTCAAAATTTGATTTAAAATCTGGATATTGACAAATTCAAATATCTGAAAAAGATAGGTACAAAACTGCATTTTTTGTCCTTTTGGACATTACGAATGGAATGTAATGTCATTCGGATTAAAAAATGCTCCTTCTGAATTTCAACATATTATGAATGATATTTTTTCACACTATTCTGAATTTTGTATTGTTTATATAGATGATATTCTTGTTTTTTCTACATTTATTGATCAACATTTTAAGCATCTTAAAATATTAAAAAATGTTATCAAAAGAAATGGATTAGTTATTTCTGCTGTAACGCCCCGAGTTATCTGAACCCGGTTCGTTACCACTAACGCAAACATCACCAAGAACTCTCGGAGCAATTTACAATTTCACTCGAGGATCAAGATTTGATGCTTATTAAAACCTAAAAAATGTTTAAAACTTGCAGCGGAAAATCATTTAGACAAGATGTGAATTAATAAAAACTGTAAAATAATGTTTGAAAGAATCAGTTGAAGTGTTAAGGAATAATTAGTTGAAGGAAGTAAAAGTTTAAATCGTTAAATACCGATGGGGTGACAGAGGTCAAACGCCCCTGCCGACGACTAGTCAACGGAATAGGCCATATATAAATAACAGGCTTCTGCCGATGACGTCACGACTCAAACACAGCTGCCGACGACTAGTCAACGGAATAGGCCATATATAAATAACAGGCTTCTGCCGATGACGTCAGCAGGATAACTTAATTATCCAGCTTCTGCCGATACGTGCTTATCACGTGACTTTTAAAACGTATGCCGATAGAAGGCAAGTTTACTGCTTATCAACTACCGGTAGGACAACAAAACAACTACTCTTCTCCTGCCGATAGACTTTACCAAACAACATCAAATAGACGTATTACTCAACTTCATATCGATGGACTGAACAATTTGACAGTAAACTTGACTAACAATTGGACTCAACATTTTACCAAAACTCATTCTAAAACACCTCAATTCATTGTATTACTCAAATTCCGTAAAATCAGCATTCTAGAAATTCAACAGGACACTAACATCAGAAATTCTAAAATGTATTCAAAAGGTTGCAATCTCTACTGTTATAAAAATTCAACATACTCAGACTAAATCATTGTCAATTAATTTCTCATATCTGCAGACATCAGTTAATCCGCCTCAACAGTTTGCCGAATCAGAACATGAGAGTACTCCTCCAACCACATCTATTCATTTGCACGATCAAGGAAATCACCTGCTATATTCTCAACACCTACATCACAAAACTCCTCTATTAGCCTAATGCTAAGTAAGCAGAGCAAGAAATGATGGAAGTACAGAGATATGCAAATCCTAAATATGCAATTTCTACATTCCTCTTCCTCAGTTATATTGCATTCATTCAACCGGTCTGATGATCCCTGATACAATGGGAGGTGGATCAGCTTTCCCAGGGTATGAATCCACATATATGTCACTTAAGGGGTGGATTAGTTCCCTTAACAGATGATTGATCCCTGATACAATGGGAGGTGGATCGGTTTTTCCCAAGGTATGAATCCAGTTATGTTCGATTAAGGGGCGGATTAATTCCCTTAAAAATGTATTGTCTCAATCTGTTCACAACTCACCATGCTACTTCATGTAAATTCATTTTCGTTTTCTTTCCAAAATATGATGCATGGCAATTGAAATGAAACATACTTTCATGCATACAAGAAAATCCTAGTGTTTTGTGATGTAGGCCCGAAGGCAAATACAAACTCTACTTACCTGGCCCTCCTGGAATTACTTGGTTGCTAGCTACTTCGGTTTAGCTCAAACCTAAAATCGTAGGCAGTATGTTAGTTATACTTCATTCTAAACAATCCAGGAGTTTAAGGAAATAAATTATGGAGTTCGGATCTTCGTGCATTCCCATTTCACAGAAACCCGAATCTATACTAAATCATAGCGTTTTCCTCGAAACTTCATACATTGTATTCCCTCAGCTATCTAACTACTAAAATCACAAGAAGACGAGGAGAGTTCACCTAGGTTGAAGGAGAATCGAACAGGGGAATCGCCTGGAGAATCCTGCTGCTCGAGCTGAAAAACCGAGAGGAAATGAGGGAAAGGGTGGCGGCTACCGTGAAATAACTCAAAACCTCTTTCCTTAAATACGTTATCCACTTTTTTAAATTTCCAATTACTCATATGCCCTTGTCTAGTCATCCACCAACCCTACATTTAATATTGCCATATAAAATGCACCATTAGCTACAAGAGATAGAGAATTGGTCTATATAAAAACCGGGTATTACAATCTACCCTCCTTAAAAGAATTTTGTCCTCAAAATCCAGTACCTGAACAATTCGGGATATTGATCCATCATGTCTTGTTGGCGTTCCCAAGTTGTCTCTTCAAGGTTTTGATTGTGCCACAAGACTTTAACTAGTGGGATTTCTTTGTTCCGCAATACTTTTACAGCAAAGTCTAGGATCTTTGCTGGTTTCTCTTCATAAGAAAGGGTTGGTTGAACTTCAATACTCTGCTGTTCCACAATCTGAGACGGATCCCGCACACACTTCTTCAACATGGAAACATGAAACACATTATGGACTCCATCCATAGAGACTGACAGCTGTAACTGATAGGCTGTTTTCCCAAACTTCTTCGAGATTATGAATGGTCCAATAAATCTAGGATTCAACTTCCCTCTCTTTCCGAATCTTACAACTCCCTTGAAAGGTGACACCTTAAGGAAAACTTCATCTCCAACTTCAAACTCCAATTCTCTGCGTCTCTTATCGGCATAACACTTCTGTCAGCTTTGAGCTGTCAAGATTCTTTGTCGGATAAGAGCAACTTTCTCCACAGTCCGTTGCACAATATCAGGACCAAGCAACTGCGCTTCACCAACTTCATTCCAGTACAAAGGTGATCTGCATTTTCGTCCATACAGTGCTTCATACGGTGCCATTCTTATTGTTGCCTGAAAACTGTTATTGTAAGAAAATTCTACTAAAGCTAGGTACTTACTCCAGGAACCTTGGAAATCTAAAACACAAGCACGAAGCATATCTTCTAAAATCTGAATAGTCCTTTCGGATTGTCCATCTGTTTGAGGGTGGAAAACTGTACTGAAACTAAGCTGAGTCCCCATTGCCTTATGCAAACTCTTCCAAAACTTAGATGTGAATCTAGCATCTTGGTCTGAGACTATAATACTTGGAACTCCATGCAATCTGACAATTTCGTGCACATACAACTCAGCAAGTTGATCCATTGAGTATGTCATCTTCATAGGCAGGAAGTGGGCTGATTTGGTTAAACGGTCAACTATTACCCAAATTGCATCATGTCCTTTTACTGTTTTAGGCAATCCTACCACAAAGTCCATGGTTATTTGTTCCCATTTCCATTCGGGGATTGGCAAAGGTTGTAATGTTCCTGCAGGTCTCTGATGTTCAGCTTTAACCTGTTGACAACATAAACATGATCCTACATATTCTGCCACACTTCTTTTCATTCCAGGCCACCAATAATGCTGTTTCAGATCCTCATACATCTTCGTACACCCAGGGTGAACTGAGAATCTAGAGGAATGAGCCTCAGAAAGAATCTCATCACGAAGCTCTTTAATGGCAGGAACAAACCACCTATTCCTAAACTTAAGGATTCCATCGGAAGAATAGTTGAAATCCGATTTGTCCGTGGAGTCTATGCTTGACTTGAACTTGTTACAGTCATCATCGTTCGACTGAGCTTCCTTTATCTTCTCAAGAATAGTAGGTCTTAAGGTTATGGCCGAAAGTATAGCTGATACGCTAGATACTGCTTCTAGATTAAACCTTCGAAATTCAGATTCTAAGGCTAACGGCATACTGAAACTCATAGTCGGGGCTGATGTTGCTACCCTGCTCAAGGCATCTGCCACAACATTTGCTTTTCCGGGATGGTACTTGATCTCAAAGTCATAATCTTTTACAAATTCTAACCATCTACGTTGCCTCATATTTAATTCTTTTTGAGTGAAAATATATTTCAGACTTTTATGGTCTGAGAATATTTCACAAGATTGTCCATACAGATAATGTCTCCAAATCTTAAGTGCAAACACCACTGCAGCTAATTCTAAGTCATGCGTGGGGTAATTCTTCTCATGCGTTTTCAACTGCCTGGAAGCGTAAGCTATAACTTTCCCGTCCTGCATCAAGACACAGCCCAGTCCAATCTTGGATGCATCACAGTAAATACTATACTTACCACCTTCAACTGGAAGGGTTAAAATAGGAGCATTGGTCAGTTTCTGTTTCAAAGTTTGGAAACTAAGTTCACATTCATCGGTCCATGTGTACTTTACATTCTTCCTAGTCAACTTAGTGAGAGGTGTAGCAATCTTTGAAAATCCTTCAATGAACTTTCTATAGTATCCTGCTAGTCCAAGAAAACTTCTGATATCGGTGGCATTCTTCGGTTGGGGCCATTCCCTAACTGCTTGAACCTTAGCTGGATCAACAGATAATCCATTTCCAGAAATGACATGTCCTAAAAAGTGAACTTGGTCCAACCAAAATTCACACTTAGAAAACTTGGCGTATAGTTGGTGCTGTTTCAGTAATCCTAACACTAAGTTTAAGTGTTCTGCATGCTCCTCCTTGGTTTTGGAATAGATTAGAATGTCATCTATAAATACAATGACAAACTTGTCCAAATACTCATGAAACACTCTGTTCATAAGATCCATAAAGGCTGCTGGTGCGTTTGTCAAACCAAAAGACATGACCAGAAACTCATAATGTCCATACCTAGTACGAAAGGCAGTCTTCGGATATCTTCAGTTTTAACCTTAAGCTGGTAATAACCGGATCTAAGGTCAATTTTTGAGAAAACTCTCGCACCTCTAAGCTGGTCAAATAAGTCATCAATTCTCGGCAAAGGGTATTTGTTCTTGACTGTAAGCTTATTCAATTCTCTGTAATCAATGCACATGCGCATTGATCCATCCTTCTTCTTGACAAAAAGGACAGGTGCACCCCATGGTGAAAAGCTAGGGCGTATGAACCCCTTCTCTAATAGTTCTTCCAATTGTTTCTTTAGTTCCTTGAGCTCAGTTGGAGCTAATCTATAAGGATTTTTAGACACAGGCTCGGCTCCGGGGTATACATCTACAACAAATTCAATTTCTCTATCTGGCGGTAAGCCAGGAAGGTCATCTAGGAATACCTCAGGAAAATCTTGGACGGCTAAAACATCTCGAGGACTCGATTTTCCTATATGCTGTGTGTCTAAAACACTAGCTAAGAAGCACGAATACTCCCTACACAGGGAAGGTCTAGTGGCAATAGAAGTCATCACAGACATTTCCTTACTCTTCTTTGAAGCTTGAAAGGTATGTTTCAACTTACCAGGGGGTTGAAAACTAACTACTCCGGTTCTACAATCAATTGTGGCGTGGTGTTTAAACAACCAGTCCATACCTAGGATTACATCAAATCCTATTATATCCATAATTATAAGATCAGCAGGTAGACTTACATTCCCTACTAACACATTGCTATCTAGCATCACTTGGTCAGAGTGCATGTTTTCCCCAGAGGGTAAGGCAACATTAAACACATGCATGGAAGGGGTAAACTGTACATCTAATTTATTGGCAAAAGTAGATGCTATAAATGAGTGCGTTGCACCAGAGTCTAATAAAGTGAAAGCAGGTACTGAATTGATCAATATAGTACCTGACACTACAGCAGGCTGTTCCTCTTCTCCTGACTCTACCATTGAGAATATCCTCGGTTTAACCATAGCAGGGCCACTCTTAGGGATTGGACAGTCTCTAACCATGTGTCCTGTCTTGTTACAGTTGAAGCATCGAAGGACTCTGGGCTTGGTGCAGTCCTTGAACGAATGCCCGACCTCCTCACAATTGAAACACCTTCTAGAAGTCCACCTACACTCCCCCGGGTGATTCTTCAAACACGTTGGACATTGGGGAGAATTCTTGACCTTCTGTATTTTTCTTCCTGCTTCCTTGCTATTTTGGCCTTCACTTGGCCTCTTCATTCCCTTCTGCTGGTGTGGCTGGTTAAACCTTTGCGGGGTCTCCTTTGGTCCAGCACACTTCCTTTCAGCCTCTTCCACTTCCAGAGCAGTGGACACTACTTCGCTTAATGTCAAACCCTTTATACCGCAGAATTTTACTCCTCGGTAAATTTCTGGCTTCAATCCATGCACAAACTTAAACACCTTATCTTCATCCCTGGGGGCAAAATTTCCAGCAAATCTGGACAGAGACTCAAACTGCTTACTGTACTCGGCCACAGACCCTGTCTGCTTCAAGTTGAGGAACTCCAATTTTTTTACGGTTTGGACAGTACTGTTAAAATATTTCTCATAGAAAGCATCCTTGAATTGTGACCAAGGCATGGTCAGAACATCTGTGGTGGTCTCTATTGTCTCCCACCAGAGTTGAGCTTCACCAGCAAGATGGAAGGTTGCCAACGTGACCTTGTCTTCTTCTCCTATGCTGGCACACCTAAACATACTTTCAATCTTTCTAAGCCATCCTTCAGCTATGACTGGATCCGTTGACTGTCCATCAAATGTGGGTGGTCTAAGTCTCCTAAACCTATCTCCAGAATGCTCACCACCAGGACCCGAGTTGGCACTTCCTTGTGCTTCTCGATTCAACAGCACCCCTAATTGATCAGATTGTTGACGCACTATGTCAGTCTGTTGGCGCATCAACTCAGTCAGTTGTCTGATCACACTAGAGTCCTCCTCACGTCTTGGACTTGGTACCTCTCTTGGTATCCTCGGTCTTCCTGGTCGTCTAGCCATATGCTAAATTCCTGGACAGGGTTAAGTATGCTCGTAAATATCTAATAACTAAGGTCAAGGTAAACACTTACAGTTGTTGGAGCACTTCCATGCAATGATTGGCACTGATGAGTAATCTTTTGAACGGTTTAACTGAATGTCTCTGATACCAACCTGTAACGCCCCGAGTTATCTGAACCCGGTTCGTTACCACTAACGCAAACATCACCAAGAACTCTCGGAGCAATTTACAATTTCACTCGAGGATCAAGATTTGATGCTTATTAAAACCTAAAAAATGTTTAAAACTTGCAGCGGAAAATCATTTAAACAAGATGTGAATTAATAAAAACTGTAAAATAATGTTTGAAAGAATCAGTTGAAGTGTTAAGGAATAATTAGTTGAAGGAAGTAAAAGTTTAAATCGTTAAATACCGATGGGGTGACAGAGGTCAAACGCCCCTGCCGACGACTAGTCAACGGAATAGGCCATATATAAATAACAGGCTTCTGCCGATGACGTCACGACTCAAACACAGCTGCCGACGACTAGTCAACGGAATAGGCCATATATAAATAACAGGCTTCTGCCGATGACGTCAGCAGGATAACTTAATTATCCAGCTTCTGCCGATACGTGCTTATCACGTGACTTTTAAAACGTATGCCGATAGAAGGCAAGTTTACTGCTTATCAACTACCGGTAGGACAACAAAACAACTACTCTTCTCCTGCCGATAGACTTTACCAAACAACATCAAATAGACGTATTACTCAACTTCATATCGATGGACTGAACAATTTGACAGTAAACTTGACTAACAATTGGACTCAACATTTTACCAAAACTCATTCTAAAACACCTCAATTCATTGTATTACTCAAATTCCGTAAAATCAGCATTCTAGAAATTCAACAGGACACTAACATCAGAAATTCTAAAATGTATTCAAAAGGTTGCAATCTCTACTGTTATAAAAATTCAACATACTCAGACTAAATCATTGTCAATTAATTTCTCATATCTGCAGACATCAGTTAATCCGCCTCAACAGTTTGCCGAATCAGAACATGAGAGTACTCCTCCAACCACATCTATTCATTTGCACGATCAAGGAAATCACCTGCTATATTCTCAACACCTACATCACAAAACTCCTCTATTAGCCTAATGCTAAGTAAGCAGAGCAAGAAATGATGGAAGTACAGAGATATGCAAATCCTAAATATGCAATTTCTACATTCCTCTTCCTCAGTTATATTGCATTCATTCAACCGGTCTGATGATCCCTGATACAATGGGAGGTGGATCAGCTTTCCCAGGGTATGAATCCACATATATGTCACTTAAGGGGTGGATTAGTTCCCTTAACAGATGATTGATCCCTGATACAATGGGAGGTGGATCGGTTTTTCCCAAGGTATGAATCCAGTTATGTTCGATTAAGGGGCGGATTAATTCCCTTAAAAATGTATTGTCTCAATCTGTTCACAACTCACCATGCTACTTCATGTAAATTCATTTTCGTTTTCTTTCCAAAATATGATGCATGGCAATTGAAATGAAACATACTTTCATGCATACAAGAAAATCCTAGTGTTTTGTGATGTAGGCCCGAAGGCAAATACAAACTCTACTTACCTGGCCCTCCTGGAATTACTTGGTTGCTAGCTACTTCGGTTTAGCTCAAACCTAAAATCGTAGGCAGTATGTTAGTTATACTTCATTCTAAACAATCCAGGAGTTTAAGGAAATAAATTATGGAGTTCGGATCTTCGTGCATTCCCATTTCACAGAAACCCGAATCTATACTAAATCATAGCGTTTTCCTCGAAACTTCATACATTGTATTCCCTCAGCTATCTAACTACTAAAATCACAAGAAGACGAGGAGAGTTCACCTAGGTTGAAGGAGAATCGAACAGGGGAATCGCCTGGAGAATCCTGCTGCTCGAGCTGAAAAACCGAGAGGAAATGAGGGAAAGGGTGGCGGCTACCGTGAAATAACTCAAAACCTCTTTCCTTAAATACGTTATCCACTTTTTTAAATTTCCAATTACTCATATGCCCTTGTCTAGTCATCCACCAACCCTACATTTAATATTGCCATATAAAATGCACCATTAGCTACAAGAGATAGAGAATTGGTCTATATAAAAACCGGGTATTACATCTGCACCTAAAATGCAATTGTTTAAAACAACAGTTCGTTTTTTAGGTCATACTATAAACCAAGGAACAATTATTCCTATAAACCGAAGTATTGAGTTTGTTTCAAAATTTCCTGATGAAATCAAAGATAAAAATCCATTACAAAGATTTTTGGGTAACCTAAATTATTTAGGTGATTTTATAAAAATCTTGCTCAAGATACGTCTTTATTATATCAACGACTTAGAAAAAATCCTGAACCATGGAATCAAAAACATACCAAAGCAGTTAAAAGAATCAAAGTAAAAGCTAAAACTTTGCCTTGTCTCTCTTTATCAAACTCTAGCTGGCAAAAAATTGTCGAAACCGATGCTTCAGACATTGGCTATGGTGGTATTTTAAAACAGTTAAATCCAAATAATTCAAAAGAAGAACTTATTCGATTTACTTCTGGAGTATGGAAACCTGTTCAAAAGAATTACTCCACAGTTAAAAAATAAATTCTTTCAATTGTTAAATGTATTTCAAAATTCAAGATGATTTATTAAATCAAAAATTTATTCTTAGAGTAGATTGCTCTTCAGCAAAAGATATTTTATCAAAGGGTGTTAAGAATCTTGTTTCAAAACAAATTTTTGCTCGATGGCAATCAGAACTTTCTGTTTTTGATTTTTCTATTGAGTATATCAAAGGTATTAATAACTCTTTACCAGATTTCTTAACCTGAGAATTTTTGCAGGATGGAAACCCCATATAGGGGTAGAGGCCGAGGCCGAGGCCGAGGTTGTAAATCCGTAGCTTATCAAACAAATTTTTCCACTTTAGGGGAAACATCAAAATCAGCAGATAAACAACAAAAAACTGCTAAAGAAATTCTTGAACAAGGAACTCAGTTTATACAAAAGAAAGTGGTTGAATCTTTATTAATCCTTTCAAAAAGAGATTTACTCTTGAATCAAAAAGACGCATTGTAATACCCGGTTCTATCAAACCGTTTCTCTATTCTTTTTTTTAACTAATGGTACAATTTATATGACAATATTAAATGTAGGGTTAGTGGATGACTAGGCAAGGGCATAAGGATAATTAGAAATTCAAAAGTGGATAACGTATTTAAGGAAACTATTAATGAAGCAGCCGCCACTGTTTATTTCCTTTCTCTCCATTCTCAGCTCCTCAGCTTAGCAGAGCGTGATAGGAGACCCCTTCGACTTCCTCCAGCGATTTCCTCCGAACTTGGTGAGTTTTGCTTCTATTTCTTGTTACATTGTATCTATCGTTGGTAGGAGGGATGATAATGAGGTTTTGAGAAGGCGGTAAGCGAGTGGTGGTTTCGGTTTAAGTGAAATCGGGAATGCACAATGACTTGAGTTCCCAAAAACAGTTTCCCTTAGATTTCTAGTGGTTTAGAATGAAGATTAGAGGAAATTTAATGTATGCTCTGTCTATGGTTTTAGGTTTGAGTAATACCCGAAGTAGCTTGCAATCAAGTTTTTCCAGGAGACCAAGTAAGTGAAGTACTGTGTGTGCCTTCGGGCCTACATCACAAAAACAGGAGGTTTATGCATGTTGAGCATTTTTGTATGTTAGTGCATAGCAGTTTTGACAAAGACATACGAAAAACCTGACCTTCATGTAAAATATAGGGTAACAGGCGAGTCCAGATTAACGGCATGGCGGTTACAGGGAACTTAATGCCACCCTTAAACTGTTATGAGGATTGATAAATCATCACTGGTCGGTTTGGGCATTGAGCATCGTAGAACCAGACCGTGAACATTTATAGCACGTGATTATCCGCCATATAGTGGGTTGCTTGTCTAATATGTCTTGTATAGATTCCTTAGTGGTAATACGGGTAAATAAAAGGTTTTTCCTCAGATTTAAGAAGGTCTTGTGGTGCCGGGTGTTTAAGTGGACTTTAGGGGGAATTGTAGGGGGAACTTCGGAGGATAGTTGTCTTCTTTTCCTATGAGATGTGCCCATCTCCTAGCAATATGAACTCAGCGTATATAATGCGTTGAGGGTGTAATTCAACTGGACTCATATATCGCTATTTATTCTACTCGAATGAATGCTAGCAATAACCTACTCCTTAGGTTCTTCCATGTCTACTCGGATCCTAAGAGTTTCAAATTCAATAAGGTATGCCTCACGAACAGACTTCCTGTCGGTAGTTTGGATTGAAGAATAGATCTTGTCGGAATGCGGTAGACCTCTTAGTCATGGAGTGACTCCACCACTCCCAATTGGTAGTAGGTTTGTTCCTATCATCGTCTTTGGAGCTAATGTTGCCACCGAGGCGCATATATTGTAAAGCTGACGAATCTAACTAGATTTTACTTGTCAGAGTACTCATAATAGTCAAAGGACTTTTCTACCTATCATCACTCCTAAAGGTATCGCATCCTCACGTCCACAAAGGGTAGTACATTAGCTGACATTTTTAAGGTCCTCGTAATCCTTTAGGTTAGGGCAAAACTGCTCTTTCGTCTCGGTCCATCTTCATCCTCACTATGCGTAAGTAAAGTCTGAACTTCCTCTAGCGTTCCTCAGGTCTTTCTACATTTGGAGAGGGTTCTTGGACCTCCTTTAGGGTTCCGTGGTCCACCATAGCTGTAGCTCTCAGGGAGGAGGCTCTAGAATTTCTTCTTGGTAAAAGTACCCATAATGTGTGAAGCAAGGGTTAGGTTACGAAGTTGTGCCTAAATTAGGACTCTCCATAAGGTAATTCAATTGGCCTTGATGCTGACTCTCCTTTGCGGGATATGAGTCTCAGTTGGAAAATATCCTTGGCCCGGTTGTTTCTGACCTCGGTCATGGTGAGTTTTCACGTGAGTCCAAGCCTAGTTATTTTGCTATATATTATATATATAATAGAAATTCAAAAAGTAGAAAACATGAAGCGAAATCAACCAAGTGTGGGATCAGGCTATGGACCAGAAATTATTGAAGTTACACGTCATCCGACGTCCAGCTCAATTATTTAGCGGATCATTTTCTCTCTAATAACGGAGCTTGTATTTCATATTACCTAAGTTGTGGCGTTTGTTTTGTATCATAAGACTCTTAGCCTTGTTGCTCTCTCTTCCCTCTTGCTCTTGTAAGTTCTTTCTTTTCTTAAAAATTAATAGTGGCTTTCTTCTTTGAACTTTATTTTTTTTGATTTTATTGTATAATCTCGATCAGCTACCCCCTATTGGTTATTATCAAAGCCACATGTATGGCTAATTTATGTTAAATCTGGGAACATAAACTGAGATTTTTAATAATTCTTTAAATCAGTTATGAATTTCTAACAATAGCCAATACGATTGCTTTCTAATCACCAATACGATGTGATTTGATAACTACAGATTTTTCTATATTTTCCCTGTTATCTTCATGTGAGGTTTTGTATGTCGCGGGATGATTAAACTTTAGAGTTTATGCTTCGGGATACCCTGGGGTGTGTGTGTTTTTTCGGGCGTGTAGGCTGTTGCCCATATAACGTTGGTGAAGACTTGCTAAAAAAGTTTTATCAAAAGTAGATCTTTTGAGAATAGAATCGACGTGACTCGTGACTCTAAAGCAGAAGAATACATTAGGAATTAGTAGAAGGTTCAATCTACGCTGGTTTTAATCACCCAATTGATTACGGCAATAAGGCTGTGATGAGTTTTCAATACGGTATGTTAAAGATTTCCGATTGTTGAGATTAAGTGTTGATAAAAGTTATCGTGTTCATTCAATCATGACTTAGATATTAAAACATGAGTATTCATTTTTTTAAAATTCTGCTATACATCAAAAATGAATGAAACGTGAGTTTCTCACAGCTAAAACAAGTAAACCAATATAATCCCGAAGTTGAAGCAAACAGACTTTATAAACTAGGTATTTTTTGCATTCAATTACCAAAAGAGCAATAAAAACTTATGAACAAACTATTTGCACTTAGATAAAATGATTAAACTATTAAACTTGCTGTTCAAAGATATTCAAAGGTATCTAAACAAAGTTTAAATATCTTCTTATGGTTTAACTCAAATTATTTTAAATCATTAACTCTACCGGAGCTACCATTCCAAATATATGGAAATTAGAGATGCTAGATGTCAAAATTGAAAAGACTCTACATAGGAAGTTATTCAAATAAGTTGTGGTCAAGGACAATTAGATTTTATTGATTTCCCAATTTTGAAACATTATAATTGTTGATCGAACCTTTCGAAGCGTTAATCTTGAATTCAAACACATGGTTTAGATGTCTGTGGATTTGAGACTTAGCAATGAAATTACAGAAGTTAATTATAAGGTATGAATAATTAAGTCCAAATGCTATAGTAGAAGGACAGGAAAAACTGTAGTATTGAACGTAATTGATTAACAACAAATGTTGCGATTCATCGTCTTATGATTGGGAAGAGTTATACTTCCTTCCCAATGGCCGATGCAAAATGCTTATACTCCACAACCGATTATTAATAATCAAGTTGATAAATTAATTCAAACCTCAAGCTGGAAAGGGTTGAAATAAAATTACATGTTTACAAAAAGAATTCTAGTTATCTAGAAGTATGTTGTCTAGCAGAGTGTATTTCATATAGAGTTTGTTCAGACTAGCGTAGAATTTGTTATGAACAACCAAATGGAAAACACACGAAAATAAATGTTGATTTCAAAAAATGAAGGAATTATAATCTGAACAAAAATTCCACATGGGATTATTCTCATCAAACGGAATCTCCACCAGTTTCAAGAAATGAATTTTAATTTATAAACCAATAGATTTCCCGGATCAATCAATTAGAAAAGTAGTAAATCTGATTTCACACTGCTCCTAAAAAACACTATGTTTAGAAAAAGTTTTTTCTTTTCAAAAATATACAAATTTGATATTGAAAATTTAAAAAATAATTATTATATCAAGAAGTTCATCACTAATTATACCTTTATAAATTGGTATGGACTATTTCTATGACAACATATTAATTCTCATTGCAGAATATGACAAAATTTCAAGTTTCCTGGGAAGTAGGAAGGATTCAATAAATCAAATTATTTATATTCCGTTGAACCAGTTCAATTACAAAAGAAAAACAATGTAGAGCAGCCCTTTGGTGGAATCTTTCAGCCTCTGATTGAAAAAGAAGAAATTATTAAAAACAAAACAATTTCACTTCCACTTAAACCTCACGAACAGTAGGAAATTCCCTAATCGTAATTGAAATAAATTGAGTAACTTAAATTACGAAAAAATCAGAGGATACAAGAATCGAGTAATATTGCGTCATCTCCAAAAACCATTACGCTATTCAAACCCAGATAAAAACCTCCTTCCATAAATAATTTTAATCATTAAATCAAACAAAAATACTGATTCTTGACACAATTGGTTAGTAGATTAAAAAATCTGATAGTGTATCGTAGTAATTAGGATTCTGAATCCGAATCACATTATGCTTCTCCTAAGTCACCTCAGGTTTTACAACTAAAATTCACATTTATTTTCGAATCGATAGAATCTAATCCAACTATCAAATAACATTATTCCCAATTACCAAATCTGCAGTAACTCAACATTTCATCTTTAATCGAGTTCAATATGATAGGCCACAGGTGGCATAAACTGTAAGACAAAATTATTACAAAAGACCTACTCAAGATGTATTATGGGAAGAGAAAACTTTATTTAGAAAAAAAAATCCTATAGTGGAAAAAATCATCTATGCTTGGAAATAGATGGATTTAACGGATATAAATATTTGATGTAATTCATAAAATGTTGAGTATTCTAGTGTTGCAAAGGTGCACAAACATAGCGCTCATGTCTCGCTATATTTATTATCAATGGTTTTACAGCTGGTTGAAGGGTTGGTGGGATCATGAGCTAAGTGAGAACCTCTCAACAATGAAAATTTTAAGAGCGTAAAATTACGAAAGTACATAATGACACAGTGTTGACCAAACAACTGGTCAACAATATGAACAAAAAAAAACTACCACAGTGAAGACGTGTTATACTCTATGCAGGCATATTACTCTGCACTTGTAGGTGCAAGGACCCCCAACGCCACGAAATACTAGAGAGTTATTCAAAATCTAGATGTATCCTTACGACACTTAGACGGGTATAGATTGTTATTACAAAAAGTTATTGCAAAACAATGTGATTAGCCCAAAAACCGGATCCCGAGCGGGCCTGTGGGTCGGATCGGAGCGTCCCTCCGGACAGTGTACCAGAAATATAGTTGGTGATATATTTTTTTTTTTGAAACTCAGTACCTTTTAAACTGGAGCAGAAAAGTTACAGGAAAACAGTGAACAGACACATTTCCAAACAAACTTTTTTTACAACCACAGAGGGGGGTTTCTCTGGGAGTTGAAGGCGCACGAGTTCCGTCAAGCCACAGCAGGGCGACGAAGAGCGAAAGACAATGGCGAATAGAATTATTAAACAGACTAAACAGGTAAACCCGAAGCCACCATCTCGTAAGGCGGGCGGAAGCCTCAGTTAACAGATCCTCGGTAGATTGAATAATGACAAAATAGCTGCGTCGTCGGTAGAGCCATTTGTTCAAGACGAACCAGAGATGACGTCAGCGGTGGCGTGAGGGACCCCCTTGCGGTGGCCGCTCCCCGCTCCGGTGGATGCGATACGAAAACGGTGAAAGAGTGCTAAGAGGGGATGTGAAATACAAAAAGAATGTGACTCACCGCGTAGAAAACAGCCAGGTAACCGAAATCGGTTATAGAAGGAAATGACGTCAGCGCGAAGATGGATGACCGTACGGTGGCTGGAGACCTAAACGTATCGGCAGAAGGAAATGGACGTCAGCGGCAGGGGAGGATGTTAATCGGTGGATGAGTACAACTGTAAAACGCGATCGGCAGGAGGTGATGACGGTCAGCCGGAAAGAGGAGAACTCAGCGGGGGACGCAGTACATAATACGAGTCGGCAGGAGGTGATGACGCCAGCGGAAGATGGATGGAAGTCATCGGCGAGATTAGATGGCGATAGTAAACGAAATCGCAGAGGAAACCTAAAACAGAATAATGTTGGCGGTCGATGCCCACACCAAAAAGGGCCAGCGGTTAGATGCAGGCAACATTCTTACCGAAAGGGTACCGGAAGATGGTTTCAGGACGCTCTTTACCACTTAACAGGCACAAATACACCCAGAAAACCTCCTGACGAAGGCATAAAAGTTCAAACCTTCAAAACCCGATTTCAAAACACTGTTGATTCATACTTACAAGTGCCAGGGTTACAGGAAACAAAAAACAACAAAAACTGGCCACACTGGATGGCTCAAACAAAACATCGAGACCTCCATGCAAAAACTAAAAGAAAGATTCCACGTCTACAAGGTGCCAGAATTCTTCGACCATATTCAAGTCAAACAGTAGAAAACAGAAGGCAGGAAGGTATAGACTTTCAATCACGATTCTGAACAAGATATGGAACAACTTTGCCCATTTATGACAGATCAAAGAAACAGAGCATGATATTCCAAACTAGACGTCATCCATGCACAAAAACAAAATAAAAGCATCCAAGAGTTCAATCATTTACCATACACTTAAAGACTAATATTAATGTCGAATCAGTAGGTTTAGACATAAAGCAGGTTCAATACATAAAGAGTTTCGAAGAGTTTTCAAAACAATAACATCAGAATCTAATTAAAAATTCACAGGCAGTATTTCTCTTCAAAAACTTAAACTCGATGCAAATTCTATGCTGGCGCCAGAAACCACCACCGATGAGCCGCCGCCACCACGCTCATCTAGTATCAGATTGAGGGAACAAAAAATCTTCATTTTCGGGTTCAGTAACTAATCCGAGTTCACCTATGGTCTAAAAACCAGTTAAGAAATAATCACTGTCGTGACTGCCACCCGATGCAGGCCGTTTTTCAGATACAGTGACGGTACGAGCCTTTCGTTACAGTGCAGTTCTAGAATTAGTGGGGTTATAGGGGAACTGGCAAATAGTGGGGGAGTGGAGGGTGACATATGCAGGCATTCAGGGCAACAGTACAGGGGGGAAGGGGAGGGTGCTATCGGCACTCGGGGAACAGTACAGTAAACAGTAATCAGTAACCTACTAGTGGGTCGATCCCGTCCGACTTAACCTGGTAATTCCGTCGGGATTATTTATCTATAGTTCAAACGTGTACAAAAAAATCAGTTTTGCAGGGATTTTTCAATAAAGGTCGCATAATCTCAGTGCCTGACAATACAGAGACATCGACATAAACAGGGCATATGTGAGAAGAACACAGCTCAACCTCCAGTGACCGTGCACTGAACCAGACAACACAAAACACAAAATGAACAGAAGCTTAACTCATCCCCAAAACACCGCGAGACAGAAAGTGACTGACTCTGATGAGTCTGCCTTAAGGTGCACAACGTAGGTTATGAATCTACTGTTGTGCCCGAGTAGATGCTCTGCTGTCTGGAATGCTGGCTTCGTGATGTATGACGCGTCTCAACCATGCCTCTCCCCTTCCTCGGGATCTGCAGAAACCTCATTGCATGTAGACAACAGTGTTCTCATCCATAAACAAACTCCCCGCGATGCTTTTGCTAAAGACCTCACCCCCACCTACCAACAGCCAAGCGAGCAATACTTTGCTCGGTCCACAAAAGGTCTTCCCTGCTTAGTATGACGCAGCGGTCGTAACAACTTTACAAGCCGCCACCCCCCGCCCCGAAAAAAAGGTGAGAAAACCCTAGGGATACAAGCCGCCCCTGTTGGGCCAGTTTGTCCCCGCCTGATTTTGTACTAGGTCTCCTTTGGCGCAGCATTCGGCCGACGAGCAATACAGGAACGGACGCGGAAGATGGGAAGTGGAAACGTTTACGAGGCGGAAGCGAAGGCGTCTTCCCAGCTCAAAGATCTTGCCACTTGGAATCCTCATCCATCGCGTTATCATCCCTACAAACCTTTACATCTTATTACCCGCGTAACCCGTACAGCCATTACCAACTAGCTCGGTTTGTTCTAGCTTACACTGTAGTTGGGTTTAGATCGCGCCTCACACAGTCTCATTTCTGTTTGGTTTCAACAAAACATTAATGTATAAAATATGACTAATCCCATTAATAATTCGGGAAACTAATACAGAGGTAAAAGCGGTGGTAATTCCCCCCCCCTAAAAGAAAATTTGTCCTCAAAATTTGCCTAGGCGAAGAGGTCGTGGATATGTGACTCTCAATACTCTGTCTTTACTATGTCGGTCCTCCACATGCGGTTGCGACATGCTAGTCCACTCTTTCTCAATGGAACCACCTTGTTTCGCATAATACTTGCGATGAGGTGTCCAGTATTGTATGGGACCTTCTTCATTATGTCAGTGTGCATGATATCCAAGTCCACTGTTCCAAATGCGTGGATCTCTCCACTTTTCTCAGCATCGAAACATGGAAGATATTGTGGAACCCCATACCCGATGCTGGCAACTGCAGTTTATAAGCCATGGTTCCACACGCTAGGATGGGAGAAAAGGGCCATAGGACCACGTGGGCTGCGTTTTCCCTGTATCGAATGTCATTACGCCTGCAAACGCGCGACACATAGGCATACTTCATCGCCTGCGGAAATCTAAGTCCCTTATTCTATTTTTTGTGTCGCATAACTTTCTGTGACTTGACGCCATTGTTATTCGTTGTTTGTAGCAGCCTATCACGCGGACACGGTCCTTCTCTCAGCCGCCGAAAGCCTGGTTTCCGATTATCCACCACCACAGGGATATTACACTTTCTGCCGTACGGGCTTCATATGGAGCCATCACCACTGATAGACGGATAGCTATTGTGTAGGCAAACTCATGATGTGTGGGCAACTATTGTCTTAGTCAAGGAGACGGCTTCATAGTCAGCGACCGACGACACAAAATCATCTCAGTATTGGAGGTTCTCTAGATGTCCAACGTTTGTGGCGGATAGGCTGTGACCCATTCACCAGAGCTTGCCCGTTTTCACAACCGGAAGTGAATCTAGGATCCGGCCGAAACAAAGCGACACCGGATCCTGCCATTTCCCCCTCTCCTAGTTACAGTCGCTCTCTCCCTTTCTTATGAAGTTATTCACTTTTCCTTCTTTCATTTACCCCCCGTTTGTGTCACACGCTGTCTCCTGTTTTCAGCACACACCACATATTCTCTTTGCACACTTTCTTCTCCCCTCCGAATTATTCTTTTGGGTGTGTCTGTCTGTGATGCAGTTTGTAGTTTCCATTGACCCGCGTGCTTCTTTTTTCTATTGTGTGTTCCTTTGGACTATATTTCCCCTTATCTTCTTACAACAACTTTGTGCATTTTTCTTCCCCCCCTTGGCCACCTAGTACCGTTGCATGTTTCTTCAACTTCATCTCATGTTCGGTTCTTTTGATTCCAGGTCCTCAAGAGCAAGTAATAGGACACTTGTCTTTACGATCCATACGTTTGCTTCTGATAAGGACCTCGCTCAACCCTCACGGCCCACCTTCCCTTTTGATCTCGTTTCTCCCCTCGTATCCCCCTGCTCGCCGTGTCCGATACTCCATATGATGATCTTATCATCCTATTTACCTTTTAACGATCGTTATCTCGATCAAATCCTTTGTATCGCTTCTTGGTCACTTGCCTTTGCACGTCTACATTCGTCCACTACTTGTGTCCACCCCCGCTTAGTAGTTTTCCGTTTACGGGTCCTCACGTTTAGACATTACCCCCACCGCCCTTAATTTTGCCTTGCTCCCCAATGTCATGTACTTGTCTTCTGATCCCGTCTTCTCGACGTCAGCCTTATTATTGTGTCTGCCTGACACACAAATGTACTTTCCCCATTGCTCCCCTCCCCCGTCTTGACTCTGTGTGTTTTAGTTTTATCCGTCGTGTCCCCCTTTGTCTGATACTTTCTCCTTATTACACCGCCCTTCCTTCTGGCCCCTCACCCTATCCTTTCCAATCTTTTGTTGTGTCACAGTTGCTGTTTTCTTTTCACCGCTTTTTCTGTTATCCTATCCTCCCTTTAGTTGCCTTCTTATCGGTGTCGTGGTTCTTTTTACTCTACCGCAGCCCTACCCACACCACGTGTATCACTGCTGCACGCTTTGCTTGGTGTGAGTCTTAACGACTCCTGCTGCGCCAGTTGCTTTCATTTTTAGGGTAGTGGTGGTAGCTAATTCTGTTATGTCGGGGCGCGTTACTCCCACAGCCGCTTCCCTCTTGCATCAAGACACCTCCCCCCACCCACCGTTCTTGACGCTCCTCCTCCTCTTTCCAACGCCCGTGCCCCATTTCCTTATGATCATCTTTGGTTATCCCTCTTATTTGGTGTCTATCCGTCGTTTTGTCGGCGGACTTTTGCTTTAAGTCGTCTGCAACCCCCTGCATCACCAACTCCTTTCCGCCCGCCCTTGATTGCCTCCTACGTCGTTTTCATAGTTCGCCTTATACCGACAGTGATTTCCCTGACGATGTTGTAAACCCGTCCGTCGTTCCCGCGCCGCACCCGTTGCATCTCGCGCGGGCCACTCTCCAGCCTGCAACTGGCTATACCAAAACCTTTGCCGTGACACTCGGGCCAAGGAAATTCCTTCTGGCTCAGCCGAATCACACCTGGTATAGTTGCATCACTTAATGTCTGATTCGCTGTAGGTGAGTCCCCCTAGATTGTACAGTTACCCATCGCGCAGTCTGCCTGTTGTCGCCTGACTCTGGACCTTCCCACAACGCTCGTTGGTGCTCAGCGAGTTTAATTACTCCTCCTTAACTGGTATACCTCTAAGTCATCCCTGCGCTTCGACGTCTTGTCCTATCCATGTGGGGGCCGGCACTCAGCCGGCTCTGGCGAGCCATACGTCTCCACTGCCCGCGATCCCCACTTCGACTTTCACTTGCCCTGTGCTGCTCATTGCCTCTCGGTTTGCTCCCGTCTCTCTTTGCCCCTTGACCTCTTCCATCTACCGGATCTTTTTACACACTTTACCGGATACTCATCTGCGGTACGTGATCTTTAGCTACACGATTGCCTTCCCCGATAATCACATCTTATTCTTGTCATTACCGTTCGCTATTTCTCCCGGGGATACTTCAACTCTTTGCTATCGTTCCGCCCGTTCTTCTACCACAGTCCACGTTCGCCTTGTACCTATTATTACTCCCTCCCCCCACGTGTAGACATCCACACGACATTTAGGTAAAACAGCGGAGTTTAACGTACTTACCCCTGTCTCTTAACTCTTCGTAGGCTGGGCTCTGTAACCGTCTTGATCGAGACAAGTTCGTGATTCATCTGCCCGTATGGCATTTCTTGCCGGACTGTCACCGCCCACTTGGACATTACTCGCAGCATTTTCCTTACAGTTCCCTCGCGGTGGACCCAATTCTGCCCGTACTCCATCTTGTACCGATCCACCCCTCTCTTGTAGCAGCACTTTTCCCCCCTATAATGCTCAGCCGTAGACATAAGCGGAAAGTAGCTTTGTGAAGGGTGTGCCCGGTAACTTCTCGCCTTTTTGCAGCAACCCATCTGGGCAGGATAATATCGAGCCTTTCTGACTTCACCGGGTGGGCTTCCGACGAGTATACCCCTCCCATTATCGGCTACCGTCTTGGTTCGCATGCTAGGCCGAATCTATCCCGTTTTGCGGCGGTAAAAGCATGTACACCGCCCTACAGTCATTTGGTGCACATATGTCGGACATTTAATAGTCAGGTCATCCTATACAGCATCCTCTTCCCTTTTACGCGATCAGATTGGCTAACAAGTTCTGGAGACCCAACGAACTTATTATACCCTGGCATGCCGCTCGGAGTGCATACAACTTCTAGTCCTTGGTCCCAGCATGACATGTTTTTGTAGGGCTGAGTGACGGCTGTCACCACCAGTTTTTTCCTACCGCACCGTCGGTGTTCCACAAGACACCGATTGTCCCCCGGTTAACCATAGCTATATGTTCTCGCTGATGGACCATCAAATTAATGTACCTTCTGCTACCAGCATGTTCTGTGTGCAGGTCACGAGCATCTGCTATCCAACGTGACCTTATCATGCTAATCATATGACTTGTCTACGGTGGATCTTTCAGTCTCTATTGTGCTGATTAGGTGAGGCGGGGCATCTCATGGCCGTTGTATTTCTCCCACTGTACCTTCGTAACCACTCTCATACTCTTTTAGTACCTTCCCTCTCCTTTGGGCGTGAGATTCTTTCTTGGCACCCTGGTGTAACATATATGTCTGGCTCCCCAGCCTTCAAGTTCCTTTTGTGCGTGTCTCATTGCCTGAGGTATGCTATTGTGTTCCCTGTGCGCTTTTTGTGGTGCCTGTGGCTGCAATCATTCTTGCTGTGTTGAGTGTGGTGTTTGTTCGTGCGTTTTCGATTTCCTTTCATCCGTATTTGTCTTCTGTACTATCTTTTTGTCTGGGACCATATTAAATTTGATTTAAAGCCTGCCTTCCCTACTATTTTCCTACTGTTTGTCGTTCACCAGACATCCCACCATTTTCTATTGCAGAGGCCTTTTATTTTTTCGACTAAATTGGTTCTTACTTGTTCCCTCTCTATTCCCATTTGTGTCTTCACATTTTCATCTATTCACATCGAACATCCTTGCATCCGCTCCCATCTTCTCCTTACCTTATCGGCGAAGTGCAGAGACCACCCCACCCTAACTCCCGGGGAACAGCATTCTGAAATCTTTCTGTGCACTCTTCACACGTTTAGTCCCACACACTGATTGTAGCGCGCCCCGGGGCTCCCCATACTACGTAGAATCAATCCTTCCATCGATGATTTTCTTGCCGGATATCACATGTTCGGCAGTCTGCAACCACTCACCTGACGGCGTATTCCTACTTGCGTAATACGCGTAAAATTTCATTGTTCGAAAGCAAGGTCAAGCACGGGCTGGTTGTAGAATTGTTCCAATAAAGGTAGGGCGGTGGAGTCGCCGAAACTTCTCCATGTTGGTCACGTGGAATTCAGGTTGTTATTCCTTCCTTCTGTCTTTTATGTTTGACCATCTATGTGATGAAACGATTCTGTAACAGCCGGTATCTCGAGAGAGGGCGTTGCCTCGTCAGCTCGATTGATTGTATAATTCCTAACTAAAAACGAATAACTGCCTAGTACAGCTTGTCCTATCAATCCTGTAAACACACTTTAGTCGGTGAACCTGTTAGACGATGTGTTATATTCCGCGCCGTTATTATTTCAGACAATGAACGTGTTTTACAATCAGTCTCACACAATTCGTCCACAATTTTTTCATGTCTTCATCGTCTCGCACGACTTGTCCTTATCCTCTTTCCTCTGCGACTCATATTGTGAAGACTTTTGACAAACATATATTTTTTGACATCCACCCTTACTATTTTCCTTCTCATGTCCATTTTACTCTCTTTCTTTCTCATATTTGCGCACATCTATCCGTTACTCCTTACCTTCGTTTCATCTTTTCTCCCTCCTCCCACATCCTTCCGCATTGTGTAACACTTGTTGTGATTCAAACTCATCCAACTTGTACTTACCTTTCACCCTTTAACACGTGTTATTTTTTCCGTCACCCAAATTTTATTTTACCCATGTATGACATTCTTTCACATGTGCAGACAGAGGTTTTCTTTTTTTCGTCCCTCCCGTTTCACACCTGGCCCGATCCGGTCCTGTTCGCCCATCTTCCCGCCCCTCCCTCCGGTCCTCGCCCTCGGGCTCCTGATCTCGTCATCTGCCCGTTTGGGCTCACCGGTAACTCTCATTATTATAACGGGTGCCTAAGCGGGGGTGAGTCCCCGGCTTCTCCCGCGCCGGTTACCCGCCTCTGCTGGTTCTCAGTACATATCTTACCTTAGGCCGTCCTATATTGCGGGGCGTTCTACCACGCCCTACCCGGTCGGTGCTACGCTCTAAGTGTGTTTGGCCTACACTACCAGCCCCGAAACTGGGTGTTTGATGGAACATTATGAGTTATGTGGGCAGGTACCCCTCTACTTGCTGCGACGTCCCCACTGGTTGCGTTTGCCTAACCACATGATTTTGTGAGTTGCTGTTCTCCTCCTTTTCTCTTTTCCCAGACCCCCCGATTGACCGGCCGTCGTGCGGACACCTCCCCTCTGATGTTGTACATGTATTCACCTTAACTATGAACGTCATATGACTCCCCACCCAATACTGTGTGCACTACCTATTCAACTCACAAAACCTCTCCCCCCCTAGTTACCCCCTCAACCTGCCCGACTACCGCCTGATACTAGAGCTGCCAAATATGCTAGGTCCATCTCGACACTCGCTCCCGGCCCAAGTCCTCTCATCTGTCACACACTTATGCTGAGTATATCCAATGGCCTGGTTTCTGGAATTATGCACAACCTGTATGCTCTTTCCATTGCCTCTTAGTCAAGCAATAACCCCCTCTTACCCCTGTTCTGTGATACGATCTCCTCACGATTCCCACTGACATTTGCATTCCCACGTTTTTCCCCTATATACACCACCCATCTACACTCTGTTATCTTAACTTACCGTCACAATTACCAGGAAGAAGATGTGTGATTTTTGCCCCGGCTCACGCTTTTGCTGAGTCTCCCTCCTCTCCTACTGCGGCCCCCTCTCTTGTTCCTTTCCTCCCTATTGAGTTCACTCGCGTCTCGAGATTGTCATTCAGGTCCCTCCTCGTCTTCAGTGTCTCCAAAGTATTCCGTTTTCAAAACAGTCATGGTTCCTTCACTATCCACGGTGCTCCTTACGTTGTTCTATCGTTCCTTCACCTGTTCGTTTTCTTTCGTTCTACCTCCTCTTCCCTTCCCCCTGTTATAACTGAGTCTTCGGGCCACTTGACCTTCTGGTGTGTGCGTGGTGACATTGTCTTTGGTAGCAGGCCTTTTCCTTGTACAGTACTCCGCCCCCGTTTCTACCCCCGTCGACACCTTTTTTTCCCTTCCTCCCAGTGGTGTTATTGTTCATGCCCCCTGTCGACTCCATGCCTCTTTTGCACTCACTTATAGGTAAGACCGCGGTAGATTATCTCCCTTCGCCTCTCCCGCCGCCCCTCGCCCTCCGCGGCCCTTTATGGAAGCAGTACCCGGATCCCTCTCCGTCCTATCCCGTGATTCGACACCACCCCTTCCTTAATATTACTCGCGGCCGAACATCTTGTTGATTTTTTCTTCCTCAGTGATCCGCTCGGTTGGCCCCGTTCTGTCATGTCTGTGTTCAGTTTGGTTGTGGTATTGCTGCAATGGTAGATATGTTTCCCCCTTGTGTTGCCACTGTGTGCTTCTTTTTCACTGATAGGTTTCTTGTGTATTATGTTTTTCATTGCGATCCTGTTGGATCTGCGCCACGCTGACGACCCCGGGCTCAGCGTAACTATATGATGCCATGATTGATATCGCACTTCGGCTGATCTGGAGGCCACAGTTCCAGCCTCCTTAGCATGACCCTTGTCAACCTTTTACCCCCCCCCCACCGAGAGTTCTCTACTCTTAACTAAACTCGTCCGGCCTTTGCTCCCCCCTTTTCTCGCATAGTCATTCTGAACCCCCGTATCCTTCTCCCCTTTTTTGTCACTCGGTGCCCATTCCTTCTCCCCCTTTTTGTGTGTAGTTGTACTACCACGGATGGCTCTGGCGATATGTGGTTTATAATTTATCGATATCATTTGTTGGTGTTACGAGCGTTCTCTAATCAGATCTGCCTATTCACACGTCCTCGCCACTCTATCTTCCCACTCTTTTTCTTATTATCCCCCTCCCCTACTCTGCTTGTTCGCTTTTTAATTATGTTTGGTGGGTCCTGGTCTCCTCTTTCTCCTGTTTTGTTGGTTCCACCCCCCTGCCAGTGGGACCTTGCCCATTCAGTCACTCCTAATTGGCTGACATCCTCCTTGTCACAAAGTGTGGGTTCTGCTCAGAACACTCCTCGCTATTGTGTTGTAGGCCCCATCATCGTTGTTCTCCCCCCCCACGTTTCCCACACATAAAGTAGTTGTTTCAACCACCATCTCCGATGTGGTGTACACCTCCACTATGGAGATTTTCAATATCCTAAAACGTGCACCTTAGGGTCTTATTGTTTTGTTTATCTATTGTCTGAGTGATGGTCAGTTCTTTTCCGAGACACGTGTGTCTCTGTTTACAGACTCGCTTCCACCGGTACACCACTCATCCGCCAATGAAGCTCCCCCATTCGTGGTGTTTTGTCGCGCACCCTTCGATACCCTTTATCTCCCCCCCCGTACACCACACCAACTATACTTTACAACTGCCCCGGCCCCCCCCCTCAAACCACCTTATGACCGCCAATAATATCATTCTTATCCACCCCGTATGTATCCACGTCCCCCCTCATCCCCTCACTGCACTCCCCTTTTATCTGTGCAAAGTCACTCAGTGTCTGTCCTTCACATTTTCCAATCAAACGAAAGATACCAGCTATTGTTATCTGTCTATCTCCCCTCATTATCTCCTCATACCTTCCCTCACACCAATCTGCCTTCCCCAACCAACCATCTCTTTTACGTATTCTGCCTTCTCCATACTTTTTGGTGAATCCTCTGCGCACACACTCCATCCCTCCCCCTACCTTTTTATCTCTCCACCCCCCCACGCACGATTCTTTTAGCCTTCTTCAACTCCCCCCCACCTCTCTCCATCTTTCTCCGTCTCTCTTCCCCTATCCCCCCCCCCTCCACGGTGGCCCCCTGCTATACTATTTAAATCCCTTGCAAGGCGATTCTCTACGTGATCTCGTATACGGTCTAGCCGACTAGCTGTTTTGTGCACAACCCCCCACCCTCCCCTTGCCCAATGACGCCTCTCCGGCATTTCAGACCTTGCCCTTGGAACAAATACGCTGTGTCCTACATATCCCCTGCTTGATTCCAATTGAATCGCCCCTATCGCCCCCCTTTTCCCAATCCGCCCTATTTTGGCCGGCTGAGCACCCTCTTGACAATGCACTAACCTCTTCAGAGCCTTTCCCCCGGCCCCTTCCACCATTACATAAAGGTAGCCCTGCTCATTGGTGTGTATGTCTACACGGGGTGCTTCGCATCAGCAGGCTCTTCCAATTTGCCGCAGCCTCCTCTCCGTTTTGTGTAGACCGTCCCGTCCTTTCCCTTTCACGTTGGCCAGCCGCCTGTATGTGTCCTCCCCCTTCATCCCACACCACCATCCCCCCGGTGATTCGCCCCCCTTTGCACCCCTTATCGTTTCTGCTGTAACGTGTTGCTACCCTGCTCGCCTGCTCCATCCGCGGCATTTTTCTCGGCAACCTACAGCACCCCACCGCTATATGATATATAGTCCCCCTCGTTCTCCCCCCCCCGCTATTACCCCTTCAGACATCTGACACTCACCATGTATTGATCGCCCGATCCAGAACTCTCTCGCAACCCCCAATTCGACCATCATCGCGTCTGCCACTCTTCTCAACCCTGCTCCCTATCGTTGTGGGTTAGTAGTGACGCATTACTACTGCCTGGTTAGTGTACTCTAATCCATTTGTTATTCCCTTGCCCTCCTTAAGTCACAATCGTCTACTCCATGCATACGCCTCATGTCGCCAACCTTCGCCCCAAGCACTGCTGCCTCATTCAGAGAAAATTATTATCTCACCAGTTTCTGCCTTTGCGTGAAGTTATGTTTTCTAAACGTCCTGACAACGACAGAGAGTTATACATACAGCCACTAGGTTCCCTCCCCATTCTCGCCATTATTTTGAGCCCTGTTAGGGCTCGGCGGAATCTTTCCTACCGAGTAGTAATTGATTCTAGAAAGGACTAACTTGCCTTAACTATTTCCCCCCACTTTGATTTTCCACCTGGCTATGACCCTTAAATATATGAACCCAGCAGTACCCAAGACGTCCCTTTATCGGACTACGAACATACGGAATTCTCGCACTCGCTCACAACGCCGCACTTGAATTTACACACTAGTATGCCGTAATGGTACACATTCTGCTCTGGATTGTTATTAGGAATTGCCTTCATTATGGTCACATTCAGTCAGAAATTCAACACTCAAAATTAGTCGGAGGTCCCCCATGAAGGTGTAACGCCCGCCACCCGCAGACCCACCAGCTCATTGTCACCGCCTGTTGGATTGCTCTATCTGAACCCACCCAGGTTAGACCCCTAAAACACGCCACCCCATCCACCAAGAAACCTTAGGCGCAATTTCATTTCCCTCGAGGATCACAGATTGCTGCTCGAAAACCAAACAGTTTAAAAACACTTGCAGCGGAAAATACTTATAACCCGTGGACAATCCTCCCCCCCTGTCCCGCCGTTTGAAAGAACCCAGCGAAGGTTAAGGACATATAGTTGACACGGAGGTAAAAGTTAGTAAATCGTACATACAGTGGGGTGACAGAGGTTCAAACGCCCCCTGCGCGGATAGTCAGGAATAGGCCATATAAATCACAGACTCCAGTCCCCCCCCCCCACCCCCCCCCACACCCGGTCTTTGCCCGTGTGAGTCACGGACTCAAACAAGCTGCCCCCTGCCTTGGTCACCTCCGGAATAGTCACCGGGTAAATACGTCCCTCTAACTAACGGCTTGCGATTGCCCCGTACCAGATGCGCCCGATATCCCCCAAAACCCCACAACAGCCACCCTATCGACGTACAGCTCGCTATGACACGGCATCCCGTGCACTATTCACGAGTTAACTTTTACATAACGTTCAATTCTACATGCCCCCGCATCAGAAGGCCACGTGTACAGCTTATTCAACTAAACCGGTTAGGAACCACAAAAATCAACTACTTCTCCTCGCGATAGACTTACAAAATAAAAATCAACATTGACGTATCAACTCAACTCAATCCGATGGCAACTGAAACAAGCTGGAAGTCAACGTTGGACTTAAGCGAATTTGGACGTCAACATTTTACAAAACACGAATCCATTCTAAAACAATCATTACCTAATCTGGTATTACCACAAAATCTCCGTACAATCCAGCCATTGAATTCCACACTGGGACATCCTAACATCAGAAAATTGACTCCTAAAATGTATTCAAAAGGTCCTGCAATATCTAGCTGTTATAAAAATAGTCAACATACTCAGAATAAATATTGTCAATTAATCTCTACATATCTGAACAGCAGTTTATCACGCCTCTCTAACAGTTTGCCGACATAAGAACATGCGAGGACTCCTCCAACCAATCTATTCATTGCACGATCAAGGGAAATCACCTGCTATATTCTCAACAATACATCACAAAAATCCTCTATTAGCCAATGCTAAGTAAGCCAGAGACAAGAATGATGGAAGTACAGAGATATGCAAATCCTAAATATGCAATTCGACATTCCTCGTCCCAGTTATATTGCATTATTCAACCGGTCTGTGATCCGATACAATGGGAGGGGGACAGGGGGGGCTTTTTCCCAGGGTATATGAATCCAATATATGTCACTTTAAGGGGTGGATTGTTCCTTACAGATGATTGATCCCGGATACAATGGGAGGGGATCGGTTTTCACAAGGATGAATCCAGTTTGTTCGATTAAGGGTGCGGATTAATTCCCCTTAAAAATGTTTGTCTCAATTGTTCACAACGCACCAGGTCTACTTCATGTAAAAGTCATTTTCGTTTTCTTTCCGAAATATGATGCATGGCAATTGAAAATGAAACATACTTTCATGCATACAAGAAAATCTAGTGTTTGTGATGTAGGCCGAGGCAAATACAAACTTACTACCTGGCCCTCATGGAATTATGGTGCTAGTTAACTCGTTTAGCTCAACCTAAAATATAGGCAGTATGTTAGTTATACTTAATTCTAAACACTCAGGAGTTTAAGGAATAAATTATGGAGGTTCGGTCTTCGTGCATTCCCATTTCACGGAAACCCGAATCGATACTAAACATAGCGTTTTCTCGAAACTTCATTTTTTTTTACAATTGTATGCCTCAGCTATCTAAATAATAAAATCACAAGAGACGAGGAGAGTTCACAAGGTTGAAGGAGAATCGAACTAGGGGAATCGCCGGAGAATCCTGCTGCCGAGTGAAAAACCGAGAGGAAATGAGGGAAAAGGGTGGCGGGCTAAAGTGAATAACTCAAAACCTCTTGCCTTAAATAAGGTTATCCACTTTTTTAAATTTCCAATTACTCTATGCCCTTGTCTAGTATCCATCAAACCTAATTTAAATTCCTATTTAAAAGCCCATTAGCTACAGAGAGAGAGAATTGGTCTATATAAAAACCGGGTAGTACAATTTCCATCCTAAAAGAATTTTGTCCTCAAAATCCAGACCTGAAACAATTCGGATATTGATCATCAGTCTGTTGGCGTTCCAAGTTGTCTCTCAAGGTTTTGATTTGTGCCACAAGACTTTTACTAGTGGGATTTCTTTGTTCCGCAATAATTTTACAGCAAAGTCTAGGATCTTGCTGGTGTCTCTTCATAAGAAAGGGTTGGTTGAACTTCAATACTCTGCTGTTACACAATCTGAGACGGAGATCCCGCACACACTTCTTCAACCTGGAAACATGAAAACAACCTTAGGGACTCACCATAGAGACGGACAGCTTGTAACTGTTTAGGTTGTTTTCCCAAACTTCTCGAGGATTATGAATGGTCCAATATAAATCGGATTTCAACTTCCCTCTCTTTCCGAGCGTACAACGCCTTTGAAAGGTGACCCTAAGGAAAAACTTCATCTCCAACTTCAACTCCAATTCTGCGTATCTTATCGGCATAACAATTCTGCAGCTTGGAGATTGTCAAGTCTTTGTCGGCATAAGAGCAACTGTTCTCCAAAGGTCGTGGCACAATATCATGACCAAGCAACTGCGCTTCACCAATTCATTCCAGACAAGTGATTCTGCATTTTCGTCCATAACAGTGCTCATACGGTTGCCATTTTATTGTGCTGAAATGTTATTGAGAAAATTATTGACAAAGTAGGACTTACTCCTAGGAAACCCGGAAATCTAAAAAAACAAGCACGAGCATACTTCTAAAATCTGAATAGTCCTTTCGGATTGTCCATTGTTTGTGGGTGGAAAACTGACTGAAACTAAGATGCGTCCCTGCCTATGCAAACTCTTCCAAAACTTAGATGTGAAATCTAGAATATGGTCTGAGACTATAATACTTGGAACCCATGCAATCTGCAATGCGTGCACATACAACCAGCAGTTGATCCAGGAGATGTCATCTTCAGAGGCAGGGAAGTGGGCTGATTTGGTTTTTAAACGGTCAACTATTACCCAAATGCTCAGGTCCTTTTAATGTTTTAGGCATCCTACCACAACGTCCATGGTATTAGTTCCCATGTCATTATTGGCGGATTGGCAAAGGTTGTAATGTTCTTGGGGGCCCAAGTCTCTGATGTTCGGCTTAACTGTTGACAACATAAACATGATTCCTACATAATCTGCCACACTTTCTTTTCATTCCAGGCCTACCAATAATGCTGGTTAGATCCTCATACATCTTCTTACACCCAGGTGTGACTGAGGAAATTCTAGAAGGAATGCAGCCTCAGAAAGAAATCTCATCACGAACTCTTTAATGGCAGGAACAAAACACTTTTCCTAACACGTTAAGGAATTCATCGGAAGAATAGTGGAATACGATTGGACGTGGAGTCTAGGCTTGACTGAACTTGTTACAGTCATAAGGCGTTCGACTGAGCGTCCTTTATCTCCAAGAATAGTAGGTCTTACGGTTAGGCCGAAAAGTATAGCTGATACGATAGATACGCTTCTAGAGTAAAACTTCGAAATTCAGATTCTAAGGCTAACGGCATAATGAAACTCATAAGCGGGGCTGTGTTGCTACCATGCTCAAGGGATCTGCCACAAATTTGCTTTTCCGGGATGGTACTTGATCTCAAAGTCTACTCTTTACAAAAATTCTAACCTCTCCGTGCCTCATATGTCATTCTTTTGAGTGAAAATATAAGACTTTTAGGTTGAGAATATTACAAAGATTGTCCTCAGATAATGTCTCCAATCTTAAGTGCAGAAACCACTGCAGCTAATCTAAGTCAAGGCGTGGGTAATTCTGCTCATGAGTTTTCAAGGGGAACGTAAGCTATTAACTTTACCGTCTGCATCAAGACACAGCCCAGTCCCAACTTGGATGCATCCAGGAAATCTATACTTACCACTTCAACTGGAAGGGTTAAATCGGAGCATGGTCAGTTTCGTTCACAAAGTTTGGGAAACTAAGTTCACATTCACGGTCCATGTGTACTTTACATTCTTCCTAGTCAACTAGTGAGGGGTGTAGCAAATCTTTGAAATCCTTCAATGAACTTTCTATCGTACCTGCTATTCCAAGAAAACTTCTGAGCATCGGTGGCATTCTTCGGTTGGTGGCCATTCCTAAATGCGGACACCTTAGCGGGAGATCAACAGATAATCCATTTCCAGAAAGACATGTCCTAAAAAGTGAACGTGAGTACAAACAAAAATTACACTTAGAAACCTTGCGTAGTAGTTGGTGCTGTTTCAGTAACATAACACTAAGTTTAGTGTTCTGCATGCTCCTCCTTGGTTTTGAATAGATTAGAATTATCTATAAAATACACTGACAAACTGTCCAATACTCATGAAACACTCTGTTCATAAGATCCATAAAGGCTGCGGGTGAGTTTGTCAAACCAAAGACATGAACAGAAGAAACTCAAATGCCATACTAGTACGAAAGGCAGTCTTCGGATATCTTCAGTTTTTAACCTCAGTGGTAATAACCGGACTCGGTCCATTTTTGAGGGAAAACTCTCGCACCTCTAAGCTGGTCAAATAATGCATCACTTCTCGGCAAAGGGTATTGTTCTTGACGGTAAGCTTATTCAAGTCCTATGTAATCAATGCACATGCGCATTGATCCATCCTTCTTCTTGGACAAAAAGGACAGGTGCACCAATGGTGAAAGCTAGGGAGTAGAACCCTTCTCTAAAGTGCTTCCAATGGTTCTTTAGTTCCTTGAGCTCAGTGGACTAATCTATAAGGATTTTTAGACACAGGCCGGCTCCGGGGTTCATACTACAACAAATTCAATGCTCTATATGGCGGTTTAAGCCAGGAAGGTCATCTAGGACAAACCCTCAGGAAAATCTTGGACGGCAAAACATCCGAGGACTCGATTTTTATTGCTGTGGTCCTTAAAACACTAGCTAAGAACCGATACTTCCCTACACAGGGAAGTCTCGTGGCAAAGAAGTCATCACGACATTCCTTATCTTCTTTTGAAGCATTGAAAAGATGTTTTCAACTTACCAGGGCGGGGAAAACTAATACTCCGGTTTACAAGCATTGTGGCGTGGTGTTAAACAAACAAGTCCATTACCTAGGATTCATCAACTCCTATTATATCCATACTAAAGTCAGCAGGTAGACTTCATTCCTACTAACACATTGCTATCTAGCATCACTTGGTCAGAGGAATGTGTTCCCCAGAGGGTATAAGAACATTAAAACCCAGGCATGGAAGGGGTTAAACTGTCCATCTAATTTATGCAAAAAGGTAATGCTATAAATGATTGTGCGTTGCACCAGAGTCGAATAAAGTGAAAGAAGGTATGAATTGAATCAATATAGTCCTGAATACAGCAGGCGTTCCTCTTCTCTGACTCTACCATTGCAGAAATATCCTAGGTTTCACATAGCAGGGCCACTCTTAGGGATTGGATCAGTCTCTAATAATGTGTCTGCTCTTACAGTTGAAGCATAGACGGAACTGGGCTTGGTGCAGTCCTGAACGAATGCCCGACCTATCACAATTGAAACACTTTAGAGTACACACTCCCGGGTGATTTTTTCCAAACACGTTGGATGGGGGAGAATTCTGGACCTTCGGTATTTTCTTCCTGCTTCTTGCGATTTTGGCCTTCACGTGGCCCTTCATTTCCCTTTGCTGGTTGTGGGCTGGTTAAACCTTGCGGGGTCTCCTTGTCCAGCACACTCCTTTCAGCCTCTTCCCACTTCCAGAGAGTGGACACTACTTCGATTAATGTCAAAACCTTATACCGCAGTAATTTTACTCCTCGGTACATTCTGGCTCAATCCATGGCACAAACTTAAACCAACTATCTTATCCCGGGGGCAAAATTTCCAGCAAATCGGACAGAGATCAAACTGCTTAATTACTCGGCCACCGACATGTTTTCAAGTTGAGGAACTCCAATTTTACGGTTTGACAGACTGTTAAAATATTCTCATAGAAAGCATCCTTGAATTGTGACCAAGCTGGTCAGAACTTGTGGTGGTCTCTATGCTCCCACCGCGTGAGCTCACAGCAAGAGGGAAGGTTGCCAACGGTGACCTTGGTCGTCTATCCTATGCGGGCAAACTAAACTACTTTCAATCTTTTCGAGCCACATTCAGCCTTATGAGGGATCCGTTGACTGTCAGCAATGTCGGGTGGTCTAAGTTCCGAAACCTATCTCCAGAATGATCACCACCAGGACCCGCGTTGGCCCTCTTTTGCTTCTCGATTCAACAGCACCCTAATTGATCAGAGTGAAGCACTATGTCAGGTCTGTTGGCGCATCAACTAGTCAGTTGTCTGACCACTAGAGTCTCCTAACGTCTTGGACTGGTACTATCTGGTATCGGGTAGTACTGGTCGTCTAGCCATATGCTAAACTTACTGGACCGGTTAAGTATGCTCGTTACAATATCTAATAATAAGGTAAAGGAACCAACTTACAAGTTGTTGGAGCCACTCCAGCACTGATTGGCAATGAGGAGTAATCTTGAACGGTTTAACGGAATTGTCTCATGATACCAACTGTAACGCCACGAGTTATCGGAACACGGTGCGTACACTAACGAAACATCACCAAAGAACTTCGGGCAAGGTACCAATGTCATCGAGGATCAAGATTGTGTATTTAAAACTTAAAAAAATGTTTAAAACTTGCAGCGGAAAATCATTTAAAAACAAGATGGAATTAATAAAAAACTGTAAAAGCCTGTTTGAAAGCATCAGTGAAGTGTTAAGGATAATTAGTTGAAGGAGTAAAAGTTTAAATAGTGAAATACCGAGGGGGTGACAGAGGTCAAACGCCCTGACGACGAATAGTCAACGGAATAGGGCCATAATAATAACAGCTTCGGCCGAGGACGTCACGACTCAACAAGCTGCCGACGACTAGCAACGGATAGGCCATATATAAACAACAGGCTTCTGCCGATGAAGTCACAGGATAACTTAATTATCCAGTTCTGCGAACGGAGTATCACGTGACTTTAAAAAAGTATGCCGATAGAAGGCAAGTTTACTGCTTATCAACTACCGGTAGGCCAACAAACAACTACTCGCTCCTGCCGATAGACGTTACCCAAAAAAACAAATAGAAAGTATTACTCAACGTCATATCGATGAATGAACAATTTGACAGTAAAATTGACTAACATTGGACTCAACATTTTACCACAACTCATTCTAAAACACCTGCAATTATTGTTTACTAAATCAGTAAAAGCAGCATCTAGAAATCAACAGGACAAAACATCAGAATTCTAACATGAATTCAAAAAGGTTGCATCTGACTGTTATAAAAGTAAACATACTCAGATAAATCATTGTCAATTACTTTTCAAATCTGCAGACATCAGTTAATCGCCCAACAGTTTGAGAATCAGAACATGAGAGTACTCCTACAACCACATCTATTCATTTGCACGATCAAAGGAATTCAATGCTATATTCTAACACCTACATTCACAAAACTCCTCTATTAGCCTAAGCTAAGTAAGCAGAGAAGAAATGATGGAAGTACAGAGATAGCAAATCCTAAATAGCAATTTTCTACATTCCTCGTTCCTCGTTATATTGCATTCATTAACGGTCTGATGATCCCTGATACAATGGGAGGGGGATCCGCTTTCCAGGTTATGAATCCACATATATGTCACTTAAGGGGGGGATTGGTGACCTTAACAGAGGTGATTGATCCATGATACAGGGGAGGTGGATCGGTTTCCCAACGGTATGAATCCAGTTATGTTCTATTAAGGGGGGAATTAATTCCCTTAAAATGTTTGTCCAATCTGTTCCACAACTCACCAGTCCTTCATGTAAATTATTTTCGTTTCTTCCAAAATATGAGCATGCAATTGAAATGAAAATACTGTCATGATTACAAGAAAATCCAGGTTTTTGATGTAGGCACGAAGCAAATACAAACTTACTGACCTGGCCCTACTGGAATACTGGTTGCTAGTACTTCGGTTTAGCTCAACCTAAAATCGTAGGCAGTATGTACTTACTAACCTCAATTAAAACAATCCAGGAGTTAAGGAAATAAAGTATGGAGTTCGATCTTCGTGCTTCCCATAAAAGGAAACCGAATCTATATAATTCATAGGTTTTCCTCGAAACTTCATACATTGTATTCCCTAGTATCTAACTCTTTAAAATACAAGAAGACGAGGAGAGTTCACCTAGGTTGAAGGAGAATCGAACAGGGAATCGCCTGGAGAATCGGACTGCTCGAGCTGAAAAACCGAGAGGAAATGAGGAAAGGGTGGCGGCTACCGTGAAATAACTCAACTCTTTCCTAAATACGTTATCCACTTTTTAAATTTCCAATTACTCATATGCCCTTGTCTAGGCATCCACCAACTACATTAATATTGCCATCTAAATGCACCATTAGCTACAGAGATAGAGAATGTCTATATAAAACCGGGTATTACATCTGCACCTAAATGCAAGTGTTTAAAACACAAGTTCGTTTTTAGGTCATACTATAAACCAAGGAACAATTATCCTATAAACCGATATTGAGTTTGTTTCCAAAATTTCATGATGAAATCAAGATAAAATCCCATGACAAAGATTTTTGGGTAACCTAACATTATCTAGGTGATTTTGTATAAAAATCTTGTCAAGATCGTCTGCTATTATATCAACGACTTAGAAAAAATCCTGAACCATGGAACAAACTACCAAGCAGTTAAAGAATCAAAGTAAAAAGCTAAAACGTTGCCTGTCTCTCTGTATCAAACTCTAGTGGCAAAAAAAAAATTGTCGGGAAAACGAGGCTTCCGACATTGGCTATGGTGGTATTTTAAAAACAGTAATCCAAAGGAATTAAAGAAGAACTTATTCGATTTAACTTCTGGCGTAATGGAAACGTTCAAAAGAATACTCCAGTTAAACTAAAGTCTTTCAATTGTTAAATGTATTTCAAAATCAAGATGATGTATTAAATCATAAAAATTTATGCTTAGAGTAGATTGCTCTTCAGCAAAGATATTTTATCAAAGGGTGTTAAGAATCTTGTTTCAAAACAAATTTTTGCTCGCATGCAATCAGAATTTCGTTTTTGATTTTCGATGAGTATATCAAAGGATTAATAACTCTTTACCGATTTCATAAACTGAGAATTTTGCAGGATGGAAACCCCATCTAGGTAGAGGCCGAGGCGAGGACGAGGTGTAAAATCCGTAGCTTATCAAACAAATTTTTCACTTAGGGGAAACATCAAAAATAGAGATAACAACAAAAAATGCTAAGAAATTCTTGAACAAGGGGAACCAGTTTACAAAAGACAGTGGTGAATCTTTATTAATCCTTTCAAAAGAGATTACTCTGAATCAAAAAGACGGCATTGTAATACCGGTCTATCAAACCGTTTCTCTATTCTTTTTTAACTAATGGTACAATGTATATGACAAAGTAAAGGAGGTGAGGATGACTAGGCAGGGCATAAGGATAATTAGAAATTCAAAAGTGGACACGTATTTAAGGAACGATTAAATGAAGCAGCGCCACTGTTTATTTCCTTTCCTCTCCATTCTCAGTCCTCAGTTAGAAGAGGTGATATGATAGGAGACCCATCGACTCTTCCTCCAGCGATTTCCTCCGAACTGGGAGTTTTGCTTCATTTCTTGTACATTGTTATCTATCGTGGTAGGAGGGATGATAAATGAGGTTTTGAGAAGGCGGGGTAAAGCGAAGTGGGGTTTCGGTTTAAGTTGAAATCGGGAATGCACAATACTTGAGTTTCCCAAAACAGTTTCCCTTAGATTTCTAGTGGTTTAGAATGAAGATAGAGGAAATTAAGTATGGCTCTGTCTAGGTTTAGGTTGAGTAATCCCGAAGTAGTTGCAAAAGTTTTTACAGGAGCCAAGTAAGGAAGGTATGTGTGTGCCTCGCCTACCAGCACAAAAACAGTAGGTTTATGCATGTTGAGCATTTGTAAGTATGACTCATGTTTTGAAAGAAAGAATACGAAAATGAACTTTCGTAATCTAGGGTAAGGCGAGTACAGACTTTTAATGCAATGGCGGGTAAGGGAACTAACCACCCTTAACGGAGTTGAGGTTATGCATTGGGAGAATGATCTTCCACTCACAAGGAGGTCTGAGGGATCAGAATAGTAGTAAGGGACTTGTCACCCTTAACTAGGAAAGGGAGTATACAGATGAATTGAATTGGCGGTTAAGGGGACTTCGTCCACCCCTTAACTGATTATGAGGATGGGATAGCAGGGAGAATTGATCCCCACTCCCAAGGCAATCAAGGGATCTGATAGTAGGACACACGATTGCAACTGAGAGAGAAGTAGAGAAAATGCATATTAGGTTTCATGTTTCAGCTTGTCATTTCATTATTGGCTTTACTTACTTAGCATTAGCTAATAGATGAGTTTTGTGATTGGTAGGTTGAAGAAGTGATAGAAGGTGTGCTTTCTGAGTCTAATGAGGACTAGAGGTGGAGGAGTGCATCCTTAACAGACTGGCAGCTGATGGGGCGGTTTAAACTGGTGTCCAGTGGTTGTGAAGGTTTAGTGAACATTGGTTTCAATTGAGTATGTTAAGCTTTCTAATGAAGAAGTTGCTTGGATTGTTTCAAAAATATTTTGAGACCTTCTGGTAGTATTTCTTTAGTTTTACTACTAGATTTTTACTGATTTGAGAAATGCAACGATTTGATTATTTCTGAATGTTTCAGTAAGGTGAGTAAATTCATTATATAGTTTAGAGTTGTGTGGTATGGCTGAAGTAGTTGGGGTGTATGTCACGTGGAACCTATCGGTGATGGTGTCTATCGGGGGTGTGAGATGTAGTTATATTTTTTTTTGGAAGATGAAGTTAATTGTTCATCGGAAGATGTAGTTCTATTCTATCGGAAGATGAAGTTATTTCATCGGAAGATTTAGCTGATTGCTATCGGCAGATGTAAGTAGAAAATGTCATTTGTGATAGGTACGTGAAGCCTGTTATGCGGAGAGAAGCTCCGGATGTACGTCAACGGTGGATTATAGGTTTTAAAGTCGATCGGATGAGGAAATCATCCCTGACGCACCGGTGGATATAGAGTAAAGTCGATCGGATGAGAAAAAATCATCCGGCTGACGTCACCGGGCGTGTAGGATGTATTTTGCGTTTTCGTGACCGGTTGGTGTAGCCGGAACCTTGTCGTTTTGTTATCAGGAAAAGCCTTCTGGTTTCTATGTCAGTTCCTTCCGGTGACTTCGTATTCGGATGATTGTGTTTGACTTTCTTAAATTGGAGTATTCAGGGGCCCTAAACCTTTAGCTCTTCCGATCTGAATTATTTTCTTACTATTTATTCGAGCATTCAAACATGTGCAAGTTTGTCAACTTTTATATTCGCTCGAGATTTTTCCGCTGCAAGTTTCATGTTTTATCAAACAAAGGTTAAAATTGAATTACGAAGAAGTTTAAATGGGTCCAAGGTTTCTTAGTTATGTCCGGCTTCTGAGTAACAAACCGAGTTCAGAAAAACTCGGGGCGTGTACAGATGGATGCAGAGACATTAAGTTAAACCGTTCAAAGATTACTCATCAGTGCAATCGTGCAGGGAAGTACTCCAACGATGTAAGTGTTTATGTTAGCATTAGTAACTAGATGTTATGACAAGTAATAACCTTATTATACAGGAATCCAGTATAAATGGCTAGACGCCCAGAAGAACTGAGTGCCTAGAGAAAAATGCCAAATTAAGAAGGTGCAGAGGAGCTAGTGTGAGTAGGCAGCTGACAGATTGCGGCGTAAGCCAGACTGACATTAGATACGACACAGTCGACCATTAGGGAGTGTGATTGAACCGAGAAGCACAAGGAAGTTGCCCAACTCGGGGCCAGGGGCAAGAGCATCAGAGACCGATATTCGCAGGCTCAATGGCCCACAGTTTGAGGAGATCATCTAACACGATGGTGCTAAGAAGTTAGGCAACGGATTGAGAGCATGCTCCGAGGGCCAAACGTCGGAGAAGGCGATAAGGTCATCCTGGCAATGCATTGCTGAGACGCTTCAGCTGTGGTGGGAGACAATGAGACCACCATGATATTTGGCTATGACTGGGTCTCAGTTTATAGGACACCTTCTTTGAGGAAAATTTTGCAGCACCGTCAGGCAGCAAAGAAGGCTTGGAGTCATGAGGAACTTGAAGCAGACAGGATACGTGGCCGGTATGTTTTAGACAATTTGAGTCGCTTGCAAGATTCGATGGACACTTTATTCACAGAAACGAAGATAAGGATTTCAATTTGTAGGAATGGAACTGAAGCCAGAAGGTGTAAAGAGGGGTAAGTATGCAGGTTTTAAAGGTGTGCCTTTCAGTTGCATGGGTACACAGCCTGAGGTGGAGGGAAGCGAGATGAAATTGTTCTGGGCCGAAGGAGGATGCCCACGAACGTTCGTTCAACCCCAACAACAGAGAGGAATGAAGAGGCCAAGTGAAGGGCCAGTTAGTAAAGGGAAGGAATGGAAGTACCAGATACTAGAGTTTCTCAGTGCCCAAAGTGTTTCGAAGAACCACACGGGCGATGTGCAGATTTGGGACAAATAAGTGTTTTAACCTGTGAAGGGTTGGACACCCGGTCAGGGATTGCCCCCAAAAAGGGGGGGGGGGGACTAGGAAATCAACCTGTGCTTCACTGTAATAAAGTTCTGCCATATTCACCAGAGATGCCCGAGCTTGAAGGGCGGACTGCCAAGATTAAGCCAAGAAATTCTCCTGTGGAGTCAGGTTTGAGGACAAGCCTGTTGTAGTATCAGGTACTATATTGGTTAACTCTAACCTGCTTTTACTTTGATAGATTCGGGTGAAACACATCTTTGGTATAGCTCGACTTTTGCGATAAGAGATGTACGGTTTATTCTTCTGAGCATGTGTTGAACGTAGCATTTACCTCTGGTGAACGCATTGCACTATAACCAAGTAATGTCTGATAGCATTTATTAGTAGGAAACATGACTTTTGCCTGCCGATCTCATTATAGGGCACTAAGGGATTGATGTAATCTTAGGCCTGGATTGGCGTGAAGCATGATGCAACAATAGATTGTAGGACTGGAATTGTTAGTTTTCAACCCCTGAAGGTTTAAACCATACCTTTCAAGCTCTGAAGAAGAGTAAGGAAATGCAGGTAATGATTCTGTCAACTGTAACCCTCACCTGCAAAGAGTATTGTGCTTTTGCGCCAGTGTTTTAGACCACCACAACTAGTAGAAAAATCAAGCCCCAAAAATGTCCTAGGGTCCAAGACTTCCCTGAAGTATTCTAGAGATTACTGGCGGCCACCAGATATTGGAAATTGAATTTGGGTAGATGTTACCCCGGCGCCGAGCTGTGTCAAAAATCCAGTCGACTCGCACCGACAAACTGAGGGAATTAAAGAATCGTTGGAGGAGGATAGGATTTGTGGAGAAGGGGTCATACCCCTAGACTTTTCACCATGGGTGCACTGTCCTTGTTGTCAAAAAGAAGATTGGATATGGTATGTGCATTGATATAGAGAATGAAAAAGTAACGGGTCAAAAACAAAATACCTTGTGCCGAGAATCGATGGACTTATTGACCAACTTGAAGGGTGCACCCCAGGTTTTCTTAAGATTTGACCTTAGGTCGGTTATTACCAGTTGAAGGGTAATCTAAAGATATCCAAAGACTGCCTTTCGCACAATATGACCCTCTTGAGTTGTTTAGTTCTTTTGTTTGACGAATGCCCAGCAGCATTCATGGATTCATGATAGGGTGTTTCACGAGTATTTGACAAGGGTTGTGTCATTATTCATTAGATGACATCTAATCTATTCTAGAACTGGATGAGCTGCAAGTCTTTGGGTTTGGTGTGGAAGTACGTAGACAGCACCAACTTTATGCTAATTTTCCAAGTGTGGAGTTTTGGTTAGACAGAGTTCCTTTCTGGTCCTGTGATTCTGGAATGGAGATCTGTGGATCCAGCACGGAGGTTCAGCATTACGGAATTGGCCCCAACCGAAGATTTGCAGAATTAGAGTTTTCTTGGACTAGCAGGATCTTATAGAAATTCATATCAGGTTTCAAAGATCCTCAAAACCCCTTACTAAGTTAACATTGGAAAAATGTGAAGTATATATGACTTATAATGTGAACCATAAGTTTTCTGACCTTGAAGACAGAAACTACCATGCTCCAATTTTAAACCCTATCCACTGCAAGATGGTAAATTTAAGTAGTTTTTGTGATGCTTTCCGACAATTGGTCCTTGGTTGTGTGTAATGCAGAATGGTAAAGTAATAGCTTATGCCTCTAGACAGTTGAAACACATGATAAGACCTACCCACCCATGACTTAGAATTAGCTGCAGTTGTAGTTTGCACTTAAGATTTGGAGGCAAGTACTGTATGGACAATCTTGTAAGATATTTTCAGATCATACCTGAAGTATATCTCAACACAGAAGGAGGGCGTAAACACGAGCCACGTTCGATGTTGGAATTTGTAAAAGACTATGCGATTTTGAGATTAAATACCATCTCAGCAAAGCAAATGTCGTGGCTGGATTGCTTGTAGAGTAACCACATCACCTCATCTAGACTTTCAGTATGCCATTAGCTTTTGGAATCAGAATTCACAAAAATTTAACTAGCGCAGTAACCAGTGTATCAGCTAATACTACATCCATAACCTTAACAGCCTACCATTTCCTTATAGAAATAAAGGCAGCTCAGACTAATTATGATGATGTAACCAATTACAATCGAGCAGACCTCTACGGCACCAATCGCATTTTAGCTATTCTGCTAATGGAATCCCAAGTTTAGAATTAGGGTGTTTTTGTTCCAGCCTTAGGGAACTCCGTGATGAATTCTTTCTGCAATCACACTCTTCCGGTTTCTCAGTTCACCCTGGAAGTACAAAGATTACAGAGACCTTAAGCAAACTACTGGTGGCCTAGTAATGAAACGAAGCGTGCAGAGTAGTAGGAGTCTGTTTGTTTTTGTCAACAGATTCAAGCCGAGCTCAGAGACCCTTAGAACATTGCAACCCTTACCATTTCTGAATGGAAATGGGAACAATAACTAGTTTTGTTATAGGATTACCTAACATCAAAGAGGACCTGATCAATCTTTTT